>JAQGCC010001493.1:0-23396 GCA_034698905.1 Xestoiulus laeticollis | reverse complement strand
ATACTTGACTTGATTCTTCACCGTGCCTCGGCCGGGCACCGGCCCGGTCCCGACACGGTCTAGCGTGAATCAGCCTTAAAAACCGCTGAGCAATACAATGACCAAGAGTACGCGAGTTATATCAACCATGAACGACAGACTAATGAACCTAGCAATATTGTAATTGAATAAAAATACATCAGGATTGCACCGTGCTTCGATGTATAATTTATCTTAAGATAACGAAACATCCCTATTGAAAATTATAATTAGTTTGGAGTAAGCTTATAAGTATTAAATTTAAGCCAAATTTAATAATCACATTTATACATGTATATGTTTGTTTAAATTTTTACATGTTTTGAATAAACGATTTCCCTATTTTTTTTATAAAAAAGTTTTAAATTTCCTCTTGATTTCCAACAAATTCACCTGTCATAACATTTAATAAATACATGTAAATCAATTTTAAACTTGTAATGCTGTGTACATGTATGTGTATAACATATTATTTGTTATAACATGTACATGCAAGTTTAATTTTTCATAAATCCGGATGCAACGATCTGATTCCACTGTATTGCATTAAACCTGTACAGTTATACGTGCCCAATATCCTAACGTATATACGGTCGTACATGTTATAATGACATTCATTTATCCTGACTATACATGCTTGTTAAGGTGTATCACATTTTAGAATTTGATTCGAGAGCATAGTATATAAATCACATTTGAAATTCAGGTCCCTTATGTAACAAATTCTTATTTATAGATGTGCTATAAGTTCGTAAACAGAAATTAAAATTGCTAAACGCTTTTAGGTTGTTATTCAACCTGATAATCTCCGCAGTATAAGCACGCATAACATTTGAATATATTAACGTTAAATGAAAAGTATACCCCAGGTAATCATCTATACTCTTACGATGTTTTAAATCTCCCTTTTGTGCAATACGCCCGTGGTATAGAAGATGTACTGATAAACAATCCACAAATTTGCTTAATTTCATTTTAGTGAAGATGATGTATTTCGCAACAGAAGCAATATGCAAAAGCGTTTACAAACGTCTCTAAAGTATTTATGCTATATATAAACTTTATGCGAGTATATGAATATGTATTTGGGTCTGCATAATAGTTTAATGGCATTATGATAATTGCCAATTTACGTCATCATAGAGAAACCGGTTCTATTATCTTTCAATTAATACCGCATAATATTGAACGGGATTGGTTTAAAACTACTGTATATACCACGAAAATTTAATGCAACATCATCATCTTCGATAATATCTTATTATAACGTCTCCCAAGATTCGTGATAAAAAAAAAATGATCATCCTCGCATAATTTTTAGAGGATATCAATTTGCATTTGAATAAGCGTGGGTTTGCATAAAGCTATTGCAATTTGCCTAAACCCTTGTTTATGAAAAAGATTATTGAATTTCACGGGTCATAATTTTCAATGTAAATAGTCATGTTTAAACTTGAATTAATTTATAGCAACACCGCGAAAAAAAACCCGCATTATTAATAAAGTTAAGCATATGAAAACACTCAAATCAAACCATATAGAATTTATATGGAATACCCCGACAACCCTGGCAATGAAATAATATTTTCATTACATCAAAAGTTTTTACAAAAATATATAAGCATTACAAAATAACATGTACTTACGGAACTAAACTAACGGATATGAAATTATCAAGAGAAATGTCAATGTTACCTGCAAGCAAAAAAAGAAACAATTATTAATATAAAATAAAGTCTAACTTTTGTATAGAAATTATATTTAAAATTGAATATTAATAATGGCAAACCAATATTATTGTCATGTCACGTGATGTACATTTGATGTTGTGCATTTTTCAGTTTTGTTGTTGTTTAATATACGATTAGTATTAAAACAATTAATAAGCCTATTTTCCACTTAAACTATAAATACCCGAAGAAAAATAGACATGAATTTCATGCTAAATTTCAACTCTATTTTCAGCTAGAATACCTTTAACAGTCGCTTAATGAAAACTATAGCTGTTATGCTAAAATGCATTGATGCGAATGGTTTATCAGATAAATATCCAATCGTTGTAAAACATACTAATCACGTCACATGCTGAGCAAAATCATATTAATGTTCTCATATTCAGCTATCATTGGGGAATAAAATTCACATTTACGTCATAGGATGTCAGCAACACCGACATTTAAAGGTCGTACTTTGTCTTCATCGTATAGCAAGTACATTGTGATTGCAAAACGTTAACAGATTTCATTTCATGTAGAAATCTGTAGGAATAAAAAACAAATTAAATGTCATTGGTGTGTGAAATGATGAGCTACTAAATGACCACAAAACATATCGGCCAAGGTAGGATCTGATCAAATATATTCATGGGTGAACTCAATTTGTAGTCTTTTTATAGATGGAAATAATTGAAATTGCGGCATATATACATGAACGTGAAACATAAATCCGCCATCAGTAGCATAAATCTATTCCAATGCAGTCCCAAATTTATGATTTGCGTTGAAAGTTAGTTTTCGTTATTTTAACACAAATAAATGTAGCCAAATGGAATGGTGGTGTTGGCTCGATGGTTAAATATTAGGTTTTGCAGATACATGCCGACGTATAAATAATAAAATACTGAAGTGCGCTTCAAGTCACATAAAAATTTGTGATTCCCAAAAACAACCGATGGAAGGGCCTAAGGCTTTCGTATCATTTCAACAAGCTATAGAGGGTCTTTCATTAATCATTCATGAACAATGGGATTCGAAGAAAGACAAACACAGTGTATTTCAGTGATTGAGGCCTTTTAAGGTCAAAATGTTCCACTCCGCCACATTGATTCCATGCAGGTCATACATGTATTTCGTTTAAATGTTACGATTTTGTCATTTCAGGATGGCCAATTAACGAGAGAACAGATTCTGGAAACTCTGGTTTCGGCATTTAAAGCAGATCCTCGAGGCAGTAACCTCCAAGACTACGAATATGGAGGCTTGGGCGTTAATAAACGACAAATCCGATTTCATCAATGCTACTTCAACCCAATCTCATGCTTCCGAAGGAGGAAATAAATGTGAAAATATCCGGATTTTCTTTATGGACCTCTGTGCTATAGATGCCAAATGTCACGAACTTTGAAAATCAAAAATTCTAATCCAAATTTATAATCGCGCAAACTCCTACATAAAGATCATTCCCGAATTAAATCGGTTGAATTTTTGCGAATTATATATCGTTTTTAGAAATATAAAAGAAACCTTCGACATGGCTTGGATGTGAAAACCACTTTATATATATTTCAATATTATTTTTTTTTTCATAATTGCACTTCTAGAGCAAATTGAATCGGGATCCATTTGCCTACCTGCATGCATGTTAACACCTGCATTTTCGTGTTTAAGTTTATGAAGCTGTGTGCGTGAATGTATATTTCGTAAAAAATGCAACGTTATTATAACTAGCAATTAATTCCGAAATCCGTTTCAATTTCCATTGAACATTTCCATGTGCAAAGCGTGTATTTTGGGCAACTGATCACATATTAAAACGTTGCAAAGCTCCATTGTTTCTGTGTTCTGTTTTCCAGTTTGAATAAAACATGTTTGTCCTTTTCAATTGAAATCGAAGATCGTTTTATTATTTATGTCGTTAGAAAAAACTCCCTGAAAGGTAGAAGAACCAATGTTAAATTACATATACGTATAGCGAACCAATTTTGAAAAAAAAAAAAAAACAATCAGGTGTACAAGTCCACACTAACGAAATTCAGGGTTTAACGAACGACAACGACACACATTGTTTAGTAAACTTCTTTTATGTTACGAAAGACTTTTTATGGCAAACCATTGATTCTTAAATATAGTGTAGGATACATAGGAACTAGGTTGAAATAAATTACTCCTTCCGTAAATTAAATGAACTAAAACTCTGCAATATACTGTATATTGCTACTTCCTTCGTTCAACAAATTTGCACTATACATGTATTATTTAAGCAGGAACACGGTTTTCTTCCCCTTCTTAGCACTTCTGATATTTGCAGGGATCAAAAAAGGGTTGAAAAATAAATTTCAAATTTGTTTTATTGGGCAATATCGCTTTCGTTAGCACATATTGGTGAATCGTTCCAACATTAGCAACTAAAACAGGCCATCATTTTGGATTGTCAAATTGGCATTTACACCTCAACCGAAAACAGGCATAATACAGGTGAGTGTTTCACCAAAAATCATATAATCATTTGCAGTTTATAGAAAATCAGATAAGCTTATTTGTTAAGCATTATGTTATTATTGTTTTCATTACATTAAAGATGAATTGAAGCTTAATTTCGTAGTTGAAATGT
Source organism: Xestoiulus laeticollis (assembly GCA_034698905.1). NCBI lineage: Eukaryota > Metazoa > Arthropoda > Diplopoda > Julida > Julidae > Xestoiulus > Xestoiulus laeticollis. Next base: position 19,049 of record JAQGCC010001493.1, on the reverse strand, counting down.
AAAAAAATGTATCGAATTGGGTGGTTGTCTAATTCTAATTTTCAGTAAACTAACAAAGTTATTTTTATATTAATACTACACACAGTGCAGAACTGCAATTGGAGGTATTAGACATCTACAGATGTGCAATCTAGGTTTCTAGATGATAATAGAAAGAATGCAGGCATAAAGAATTCATTTATTAGACTTAAAGGGTTCGAATTTAGGATCACCAACTTATTTTTGCCCAACTTAAAATGTTTACAAATGCCATATAATTAAGTTCATAACTTACGAGTCCCAATTTGGACCTCCAGTCTGCAATCGAACAACGTCTTGTCCATAAGGAGGACACAATATATTCTCAACAAGAAAAAAACCGTAGAAATGTATTCTGAACAGATCAAAACAATCAAAATAAGTTAATTTTAGCGTAACCTCGCATCAATTTATCTTTATTGAATTATTCCACAATTCCCAAAAGACCTTGTCTGAATGGCTAGAACCTCGTATGGCCACACGGCTTCATTTCATCCAATTTACACAGTATGAAAACTTTACGTTCTAAAAACCTTCAACTAACATAACAAATAAGCGCTTCCTTTACATATATAGGAAGGTGGTCGCAATAACACACAGTCAATATCAATTTATTTTCAAATATTTCAAAGCTCTACAATGTCCTAAATACGTCTGCATTGGCCTCCAGGATGTTAACCTTGTTTTATGATACAAGAATGCCATGAGTGAAATACATCCTTTTCAATTGCTCTGATATTGTCCGTTTGCTCGTTTTTTAATCACGCTGTCATTTTAACGCTGTCAAAAGAAGGTATATTTTTTAAATGGGTTCTGACGTTGGAGTTGAAATAAGGGATGATTTCTTCCCAATCTTCGCGTCACAATAATACAAAATAAGTCTATAAATCCTCGAGAAACATGTTATGACGTCTTAATCCCAACTTCTTGTTGGCGCAATAAAAGAAACAAAAACTGCAATTAATCCTTTAATCCTTTGGCATTTGTCAATAAAATCAGTCAGAAGAGAATTAATCTGTCAGTTCATTAAAATTCTTTTTAAAGCACGCTACAAAGCCTATATTAAGTATAGTAATGCGAAAAAATGTTGCAAACTATTTCTCATAAAGAGCTTTATATATAACGTACAAAGAATATTATCCAATTAAATTTACTTTTATGACTAAGACTATGTCTACAAAAAAGTACCTGTTTCAGTGTTAATTTTGAAATTCATTTTTATGGTTTTCTTTTTATACAATTGCAGCTTGAAGTCAGATACATCCTCATCAGATAACGTAAAAAATGATTTTAATAATACTAAGGCACATTTTAAGACTCGTTAAGACATTTTTCCCATGTTAAGAGTAGAACACTTTCATTTTTTTAGTGTCTTAAGACATACGAGGCACTTTTTTTAGAAATTCTAGATCATTACACTTATTTTTTTTGTAGTCGGAAGCAAATAACCATGGGCATGGCTCAGTTTTTAATATTTCAAGTTGGAATTATTGCTTCTCTATTTATTAGAAAGACAAATATGCATCGCACTAATGTAAATAACATTATTCTGATTACTAATGTGAATGCTATAAATATAAAATATAAATATAAAAAGTGAAATGTTTCAATAAATATGCATCCAATTTAACTTATCTTGTAGAGATGTTTTACATTTTTAATCACTGTCCACAAGTCATTAAAAAATTAAACCGCGGGCCAATACCCACACTTGTCCCATAAATATCAAAACCAACATTTCTTCTTCTTCTTAATTTCAAAGTTATTTAATGCAGGTATACATTAAAAATAAATAAAAAATTAAGGCAATTTAATTAAGGCTACGTCTACAAATTTTGTAACATGTAATAAATTCTGTATAATAATCATAAATTACTATGGGTTTGGGCGGTGGGCCACAAGTGATTCGAGGGCCAAAGGGGGGTTGAACACCGCTATTATATTGGGGTTTTCTCCAACAGTAGATTTTATGATTTATATTACATAAATTAGATTATGTATACGTAAGTTTCAAATATAGCATTTTAAATCCCCAATGCATGAAATTTTATAATTAAATATACCATTTCTGAAAAACAAAGGTGATGAACCCAAACGTGGCTTTATTTCCAAGTGGAAAAAAGGATTTTTATAGTTATTGCAATATTTTGTTATTTATCATGCATGCTTTGCATTTAAAGCAACGATCTATACAAAAAATCGACCTTTTTACCTTGAAAACCTCAAAAATTCATAAGTCCCATATACTAACCCCTCTTTAGTGTATTCAGTCCCCATCTTGCATCTTACCCATTATCATCTAATCATCATCATTCTCCAGGAGCAAATGCTTTGGAACATAGCCATGCTTTTACCTCATCCTTTATTTAATATCAAAGGAGGATTGTGAGGATTTCGAACTAATTTATCAGGCAGGTGACGACGCTGAAAAATTCAAATCAGGAATATGAGCAATGATTGCGAAACAAAATTCAAGTTGCGAATTAGCCTGTAAAAGCCATTAGAAGCATCGATTATTCAATCACGACACGCATCGGTTAAAGCGGATGAAATGATAAAGACTACAAGAAACACAATAAAGCAAACACGTTGTAAGTTTTAATTACAAAGCTTTACCAAAAAAAAGTACAGAGCTTCATTTACAGGTGAGTATTTTAGTCAGGCAATTAAAGATCCGAAACTGATAGGAACCTGTAAATAAGATCAGAGAAAAATACAAATGTTATAGTAGACTGTTAAATTAGTAAGACACGAAACAATATTAATTGTACTAAAAAAACCTAACCAATTCCGGATTAGGAAACCAACTAAATTTTATCATCAAGTTGGACCAACTTGATCAAGTACAAATTAAGTTATTGGACTGATTTTGAAATTTTTGAGTTAAAAAATGAAGGAAAGCAATGGACCTTATATGATCACTTATAAGATGCACCCAAATTAATAACCCATCGAGCGTAATGGGGCTGTCCATAATTTGACGTCACGCGATTTTGGCAGATTTTTGAACCCCCTACCCCCATGTCACACTTAGTCACAAAAAGTCAGACCCCCTCAAATATGACGTCACAAAGGTCTGACCCCACCCATTGAAAACTGGTTATTGTAATCGTAATCTGCTTGTATATATATATAATGTGACACCGCACTCTGATATTGCAGGAGAAAACATGTATTTTTAAAAAGAGGCAATGGTTTCGATCAAACTTGTTATTTAAAGTAGCGCATTTTGATTTTTTGATTTGACGTCACATTTCTTAACCCCCCTTCCCCTCGTCACACATCATCATTTATGAACAGCCCCAATTCTCAATTAAGGTCAAAACTCTACTCTGGTAAAAACTTATTTAATCAAACTCAAATGTAACCTTAAAAACTGATAATCGGAAATATATTCTTGAAAAAGTAATATATTTGTTTTAAAATAACAGTAACTTAAAGTCTTTGGCTTCCTTGTCTTAATCCCTCTTTATTTCTTTTGAAAGAAGCTAACTGGCTATTGTCGAAATTGGCCTTACTTGTTCGTTGTGAAGATAGGCAATTAGGTCTTGTATGTTGTATACGTGGAAGTGGTTATTATTTTCTCCTAAAACAGGATACTGCGTTGAAGTAGCATCTCCAATAGACCTTTCCCCCAGCGGGACCACGTCTCTGCAGATCGGTTTCATTCTGGAGCGATGGATCTTTATTCAGAGCTTTTTGCAGAGCATACATCAACTTATCCAAAATGATCGTAGAGCGTTTCACCCCATAAAGAGGAGCTTCAGGGAGAGGAGACACCTGCATACACATTAAAAAATTCAAATGAAATGCAACGAAAATCAAACTTTGCGATGGACTATCAACGGCTGATTTGTTTTAAAAATTACCAACACATACAACTATTTTAAAAGCTTTCTCCTCAAATGCAATAGCATTTAATTTATTCATAACATGTATTTGTGCAATTTTAAGAGCTGGATGATTCCATAAACTAATCACTTAGTGTTTGAAAACAAGAACAAATTTAAGCAGCTTTTATTTCTGTAATTGGACAAAAATCGATAATGAAGATACATTGCATGAATTAATCTAAATCGTAAAATAAATTTATGAAGATCCACGTTTAATTCTCTTTACAGAAATACGATTCGCATACAGCAAACGTCTCCTGTACAATTAAACATCTTATGTTACACGTTTTCGTAATTTTACACCTATATTTATATTCAAAGTATAATTGGTCGACTGATGCTTGAAAATAATCCACGTTGAAGACAAAATTATGTGGAAAAAATGTCAAGACGATTTTTTTGCAGTTATTGATCGTAAAACAAATTTACTTTGAGTTAATAAAACATACTCGGTTCTTAAAGAATTTCCTATCTATCTTTTTATATCAATCTAAATTGGGATATCAAAGCATGCGTCAACACTATGGATTATTAATCAGTAAAAAAACCTATAGACGTTATTTTTAAGTATTAAATTCCTCGTCATTTTACCTTCATGGATATTATCCTCAAAAATCTAATAGGCAGATTTAATCAAATTTAGCAAACAAATCTATTGACATTCTACATTTTTATTATTATTACTATACTGTACTTTTAACGCATCCAAAATACTATAAGACATTTCTTTGTGATCTTCAAATTAAAATTTTGAAAGCATATCTAAAATTTTCAAAAAAGTTGGACATAGGTGCCTAATCAGTTTTTTAACCGCTATATGAAATCCATATCAGACATTTGATGCACGCCTCATGTAACAGAGACGATGTAAAAACATTAAAATCGGTGTATTATATGCAAATAAAAAGGTCGTGCTTATTTTAATGGCTCATATTATGAAAATGATGAAATTAATTTAGTAAATGGCACTAGAAGACGAGAAGGACACCCTATTGGCTATTTTTTCATTCAGGTAAATGCCCTGTCAAATTGCTATCTTTAAAACTATACATGCATATAAATAGCAGAATTGATGGCAATGAAAGTGCCTAAAACCAATTTATAAAACGAATAGATATCGCGTCAAATGTCAAGCTAATTGACATAGATAAATACGAGCAATTCAGCCATTTTAAATTTGCACTTCTTCAATTGAGGTGCACTCAATCGTATTAAATTTTATATACCTATACCGAAAGTTTCACTTACACAAACTCAATACAATTACACCACACCATGACATAGCATTGACCCAAAAAATGTAGATTTTTGAGAAACAAAATCAAAGCATAAAGGATAAAATCTGCATTCGGACAAATTCCTGATTACGGAGGCGCAGAGCAGACAACTCTAGTGAAAAATCTCATTATATCTCATTGATAAAATCTATGAGATATAATTTTATCTATAATATTATCTATGAGATTATGGAACTTTCTTATGAGACCAATAATAATACTAGTGAGAATATATGAGACATCCAATGGGACTTAATGAGACTCCAAAATCAAAGGAATTTTATTCTATGGAACTCTATGGCAAGAGTACCTTATAACAATATTTTATAATATTTTCTAATAAAAATTTATTTAACAAGATTTTTAATTTTTAATAGCTATAAAAATGATATGTTCCATAATCCAATAAAATATGGGGGTCTCATACAATTAGATTTTTCACAATATATAGGAAATTAAGGTCTTGTTCGGCCGATATGTCACAATAAATCCTTATAAGTTGTTCACTCGGAATGCTGTTGTCGGGAGGAGTTTTTACATGTCCGTAAATTAGTCCAAATTTCATTTAATTGAAGTAGTATATTGGCTAAATAAAGTTATATCCCAATGCAGTGCGTTGGTATAGTTTTGAATTTCTAATACATTATCTTGGAAATCAATACAGACTTTGTTGTGACCGATCACAATTCGATATCACAATTCTAAAGTTGAGAAACCTTGTCTTTGCACAAGCAACATTCGGAATTAGGAAAAGAGCAAAAAGTGCGTCTACCTTGACGGCAATGGGACTCCGAACCGAAGTCCTATAACTCAAAACAAGGTTGAATGTCCCATTAGGATCCGACAAGAGTCCATTATCGCCCTTTGGTTGAACGGACTCATCAAACTTTTTCTGCCATTATTGTTTGTGAGCTTGAAAAAGTGGACAAAGAACCCATTGACAATCGTTGTCACCATTTGTTTTTGACACAATATAATACTCGGATAAATGGTTTATTGATACGGAAGGGATTTATATTCTCCTTCTGGATATCAAATATTTATTCATTGTTTACATTTATATGGATCGAAAACGCCAAGGATAAAGATGTGGAAATGAACTGCTGAATTTTCAGCGTTTTAAAGCCAGGTCAACGTGTTGTGGGAATATAAAATCAGCCGATTTGAGAGGCTCTAAAGATTAACTTTGCAATTTTCCAAAGTTTCGAAAACAAATGAGGGATAATTAAAGGGAGGATTTTCAGGAAAACGTGTCAGCAAGATTCGTATGTATTATGTGAAACAGAATAAATCGAAAACGGCATACGAATGTTTTATTTCGATTTCTCAGCACATTTCATTTCCGCCAAGATTTGCACATCCCGATTTCAAACAAATCATATCCTAGATATACGGAGCACATATACGAAAGCGTATACATTCAAAATGCTGCAAATTTATTTTAGAACATAGTCTTACTACAATGTACAGGAATCATGTCAATTAAATATCCTAGAATTTTGGATTTAATTACCTGTCAGGCTGTCTACCAAGCTTATCGTCAAATGAAACAAGTTTTAATCTCCAATTAAGTTAAGACTACTTTATTGCCTTTAAATTGGAAAGTAGAAATTTCTAAAAGAAATTAGTGAAAATAAAATGTTTTATTTGCCAAACAAGTAGAAAAAGTAGTTTTAAAAGGAGTTTTAAGAAATTAAACTCCAAATAGAGCTTTTGAAAATTCGTAACACGGTAAATGCATTAATGGATAATGCATAAATTAAAGACACCTGTTTACCCGCATATACATACAATGGGTTTCTAACATTTTTCTTGCAATAAAAGCTACTAAGCCCTAAGAATATGTAGTTAAATTTCTGCAACATTTTTAGAAATGGTAATCAGGAATGCCAGGCTAAAAATGATGAATTTTAAAACAAACATTCATCAAAAATGTTGGTTTTTATAATGTACAGTATATCAAGGTATACATTGAATAATAATTTGAGGTTCCTATCGAGAAATTCACGATGGAAATGAGGTTAACCTCCTTCCCATGAAAGAAAGAAGTACACCATTTACTATTTCAGAACAATACAGTATTTATGAATACATGTACAATTGTACACATGTACAAATAGGATATAAATTTAAATACCTAACAAGGCTGTTTTATACTAAACGCAACGTTATATGAATTCATCATCGGTCTCAACAATAAATGAAGCCATCAAAATTTTAAACATACATTAACACAACAAGTGGCTGACCAGTAATTCTTGATCACATATATGTACAAGGTACTTTACAATTATGCGGTTATTCCCAAATCAAATCTGACCATTAACCTTTGTCGTTTGAGGTTATATTTTATATTTGGCTTCCAATTTCAACCAATTATTTGTAACGAAGATGCGGAAGATAAATGACGCACGACATTTTAATTATTTAGCTTCATCAATAGCGAATGACGTCAAAAAAATGCTGTTCATTGAAATATGAAACTCAGGAGCCAATGGCAATGTTGGTCAGCATCACTGGTTAAATTGTATATATATATAGGTACGTTTACGAGGTCAGATATCTGACCAAATGCCTACTGGTCCATACCCACTTTTTTCTAAATATAAAAAAGGCACAATGATAAATGTGTGATTTATTCATATCATTTGATGATAACTTAAGAATCATTTCAATACGCTTCGATTATATCATAATGCATTCCCCAGTTATAATGTTACATTTTTCAAACGTGGGGCAACTTTTCAGGAATGAATGCTTCTTCGGTGATAACTCTGATAATATTAAGTATTTACCTTATACTGCGGAGCACTCTAATACTCTGAGCACTGAGTGATATCTTGTGGATGACAATTCCTTTATGTATAACGTCTAAATGCAACTAATTGGCAGTTTTTGTGCAAAGGTGAAAAATAGGATGTCCATTTTTATTCAATAGAATTGTAAATGAACTGTCAAATTTAATTGATGTTCATTAAAAGAAAAATTCTTGCTATTCGTGAAAGCAGCAAAGCCATTGTGATTTTCACAGATGTCATATCTATAGTGTCATCAAATTGTCTAGACTATTTTAATCACTGTTTCAGTTCATTATGCTCAATAAATTGAACATTGTGCATTTTCAGTCTTTGAACTGTATTTCAGATTTTTTTAATAAGACATTTCATTATATACATGTATGCTATCGTTAAGACTATTTCATGACACATAAGACAGATGTTTTCAAGTGTTTTTGCCAACACTTAAGATTCTAAAGTTATGAAGAAATCATTGCCCATTGTGTATACATGTATAACATATATTCCTTTCCCAGAAATGTCAATTAGAAATAATTATGCGAGGTTGTGCAATGACGTCATTACTCCTACACGTGTAATATGTAATTATAGCAATGATAAAATAAGGCTCTACTTATGGCATGAGTACCACAGAGAAAATATAAACAATTATATAATTAACTTGAGTTACAATTTGCACAAAGTTGTATGCAAGTTTTTCGAGCATTTAAGATTTATTGTAGGCCTACATTTATTATGAATCTTGAAACAATCACATCTACATGTATATGAACACCTATCAAACACAGAATGACGAGTGTTGATTGGGGTTGCACTTGACTAACAGGTGGCTGTAAGAATTCCATGCAAGTACACTCAGCAAGATCGATACGTTCAACTTCAATCGTAATAAGAGTTTCCATATTATTTGCTACCAGTTTCTTAATTCAATATTTGATTTCCTTGCTTTGTAACCCATTATTTATTCAGAAAAAAAAATGTCGTAATCAAAAATTAAATAAAAGGCAACTTTTTCAACTTTGTAATCGTGTAATCGAAAAATTTCCCCTCAAACAGCAAACAAAGATGATTAAAAATACACTAGAATGAAATCCCTTCTTGTATAGTTCGGTTTTTAGGTCAATGCTTTATAATCGATGACAATTTTATTGATGTTATAAATAAACTTCTGTAAATTACACGTTTTACGATTGGTGTGAGAAATGCAATCTGCCAAAACAACTTACATGTATAAACATACCAGTTTCATTTACATTAACAGAGATCGTGTATGCTGTTTAACTTCTTAATTAATACACCAACTCTTGTGTTTTAATTAACTAAAATACATTTACCAAGTTATATGCATAGCATTTAAAAACAATCTATTTTAACATATCCCAATTTATTTTAATAAAACATAAGTTACATGTACCAAAACCAACCCCAGATTACAATGGTGTAAAAGTACGGAATGCTATTGACCAACTTCTAAATGTGTTTTCCACATTTCAAATTGGTTATTCAGTTGCAACTTGATATCCAGGCTCTAACTTTTAACATCTGTTATGTTGCATGTTGTAATAAACATGTCAACTTATATAAAATACGAATAAAATAAAACCTGGTCCCCCTACCATGTTTACCATTGTTATGAATCGTGTAGGGATTAACACTAAACTTCTCAAAGTTACCGAAAAAGCCTTTATCAAATATTGTTCGAACACGGTACAAAGCAGCCGTTGACAGTCGCATATGCAGCAATAAACCACAAATATAATATTTTAAAAAAATGAGACTTACCCTTTTAACGAGTGATGGTGACTCCTGTTCTCTGTAAGCTGGAAATTCTTGCAAAATATTTCGATGGGCTTCGCAGCCCTCGAATAAGATGCCCCAGCTAACGACACAGACGATTAGCAGGGAAAACAGTTGGACATCCCTGCTAGTCATCATACTCGATTGTATACGAAATATATTCAACTTTAGAAATATGACTCGAAACTTTTGCAATGTTATAAACTTTAAAAGAGAGAAATGTAGTCGTTATATGAAAGTATCAGAGACTAGAATTGATGTGCACAAAAGAAGCCAAGTTCAGCTTAATCTAATTTTTTTTTCATAAAAAGCCTTCTGTGAGAATTGGAGCAAATGTGCAGTTCTTACGCCGCAAATAAAACACTTTTCAAAGTCAAGATGACGAAGAAAAGGTAATCGAAAGCTATTGGTCCAACCGTTTTGATCCCGGTGTGTGTTGTGTTGCGTTAAAAGAAAGATGATGAATAAAGCCAACAACTATAACCATACTATATTACCCTATATTTGCTATAGCTTGTTTTTTTTTTCTTCTATGCGTGTGCTGTTTATATGTATGTCTCTCTATCGCTCTCTCTTTTTAAGATTAAACGCACCATAATTGCACGGTCCAACCACATACGTCAAATATTTATAGTAGGCTGACGCTCGCAGCCAACATATATATACTGTATATGTATGTGCAATTCGTACAATTTCAATAAACACACCCTCTCTCGATGACAACAAGCTCATCAATTTGATATCAATCTTGGACACGAGCAGTTGAGCAAGTCCTCTTGTGCATTCAATTACCCTCTACATGTACCTCGATTCAACTTGACATAATTAAATGAAGGTTTTCACTTAATAAGTATACATTCAGGGGTAAACTTGGCTCCATGTTGAAGAAGAAAGCAAAATCTCATCACTTTCCAACCCAGACTAACGAGGAACCTATTTTACCATTTCTGCAGGTTCTGCAATCTTAAGCACCGAACATTCCTTTGAAACGTTGCTAATATGATACCATAAACACATCTTGAGCATTCATAATGCCATTCAGCAAGGATAATTAAGAAATCATGTGTTGGACACGTGTTCCCAAAAGGATAGATATATAGGATTATCTGATGAAGCATGCATGGTGATCACGTGGGCTGAATTTCGGTTAATTGGAGTGGAGTGAACCAGTATTTGCATTACACCTACCTGTAACAAGAAAAAAAGAGGTTGTTAAAACATGTCACTAAAAGCCCTCAATTGCATATGGATCTATACGTTTTATTAAAATTAAAGACATGTAGCAAGGGAGCAATCTGCAATGTAAATACATGTATACAGGTGTACAAATGCATGTTAACTCCACTGCTATTTTAAAATGTTTTAGCTTTTCAAGATAATCTGTATTTTTAGTCGATATGTGGACTATGATAATTTATGTTATTCAATGTTATCCTCAGGGATAGTAACAATAGACTACGTCCATAAATATGACCCTAGATTATTACGTAAAATAAGTAGCATTATGAAGTTATTATTTACATTTGATTATCATTACAGTTACAACATCGGTTTTATATTCAATAATAAGGATGTGGTTTTAAAAATATAAAACAACAAATAAGAATAAATTAATCTTTAGCATCATATAAACCGAATTTAGAAATCTTCAAGGAAAAAGAAATTCCATTCTAGATGTACATAATAATGCAATTACTGAATTAGCATTGATATCAGCCTATATATGTACATGTATGTACAGTGTATGTACAGTGTATGTCTCAAATGAATTCGTTTATAAACAGCATTAAAAATATACTGTTATAGTGAACCTTATTTTCAATGACGTTCTTTCTTCAATATTTTCCTTTAATTTCTTTAAATAAACAGCAACAAGGCAATGTTAACTCGTTTTCGCGTAAAACCACCCTCACAGTACGTTAAATTCATGTTTGTTTGTCCTTTGACATGACAAGTTCATTTTTGCATCAAGGATGATTGAAAATATATTAATCAGAAAATACTTCATCTAGATTTTACTTTATTACGCCACAGCAATTAGCATCTTATATAGGTTCTGTAATTCGTCTTAAGTTAATACGGCGTTATATATACGCTTAAATTAGCGATTATATTATTCATGTATAGTGTATAACATTGCATCGAAGCTTATTGAAGGTTTAATACGTTTCTATATGGAGCGTGTGTTATAAAAAAGTCAGACAAACCTATTACTCGACAGGCATTTATAGGTTTATCCGGTGAACATAAAATATCTGCCATCGACCGCAATTTAAATGATGAAGCCAATGAACTTGAATGCCACGTTGGCTCTAAATGATAAATACCAAACTATTTCCACCATTGTAATTATTTGGAGAATGTCCTATTTTTCCCACAGAATGACGATTGATTTATAATTAATCATGCATTCACAAACTATGCTTATAATTAGTTGCACGAGTTTGCACTCTACGCCTTTCTAAAATATTCATGCTACTGAAAAACACGATTTGAAGATACATGTATCAAACTGTGAACGACAAATTTTATAACATGTACTAAAACGTACATCTCCGGAATAAACATGTTTGAAATAGAATTGCTCTTTTCTAACATATCATTTTAAAATGTTAACTTGAGTTTAATACAATTTTGAGAAAACGAAGAATGGCATTCATATACATGTACATAAACTCAAAACAAAAGATTGAATTTCCACTTTTGTTTGCAAAATTTAATAAATGGCATTGATTATTTTCAACAATAAAACGATAGATAATGGCTTATACATGTATATTACAGCGTAGGATTTCAGTTCATCGATTAGCACCTTTGTGGGGTTAATAGTAATGGTCCAATAAGTTCATTTGGTGTCAAATAACGCCGATAACATATGTTTATGATACAGAATGATATCTCGAGGGCAACAGATGTTATATAAGAATTGGAGACGATATATTTTATATTGTTATGTGGCATGCCAATGCGCAGTGAAGCGCATTTTTTTTTCATCAAAACGACAAATCGTTCAATAATGTGTTATTAAAAAGAATAATGTTATGAAAACAATCTTATTCTTAAGATCAATTCTGGAAATAAATCAGATATTACCTTGGAATGCAGGTAACACCTTAAAATTGCCACCAAAACTATCAATGTTTCAGATTACAGCAGTTCTATAACGGCAGATAGTTTAAAATGCATTTTCAAAATGACAGAAAAACATGAACATTTCAGTTCACATCACTGCAAGTTTCAAATAATGGTTGATGGTATTATAGAGGGCAAAATATACCAACAAAAAAATATATTGAATTTCCTCTTCATTGAAATTTTAAAATTGATTTAAAGCGAGCATGGTGAAGGGTATAAAAGTGGGGCAAAAGTATACTTTGACTAAGCAACATTGTTAGGTGAGAAATTCGAAGAATAGACCCTCTAGAGAAATGCATTTCAACATTCTGTGAAATGCACAAAACTAAATCAAGCTCAACAAGCAGCACATGACTATAGCTGCAAGCAACGAACCTTCCCTTTCTTATTCAACATATATAAAAAAATGCGAATACACTATTGAAACAAAATATATAAAGTTTGTTTAGGAAACGCATTACACAATGTTTTTTATTTAGTACCTTAAGCACATTTCTTCTAAAAACGAAACATTTATAAAAACATTTAAAACAATATTTTTACACATGTAGAATATCATCTCCATGACACACGTAGATATAGAAATAAATATTTGCAAAAAACAAATAATGGCTTGCCTTCCTTAGAATAGAAAGGTTGTTTTTAATGGAAATTATTTGCTTTATTGAAGCAATAATAAATGCCGATAATAAATTTTGGATTCCGAAGTTCAACATGATTTTAAACTGAGTTCATCAATGAAAAAACAACATTCTAAAGGTAAAATTTAGTAACTAAAGGTAGCCTACATGTGTACAAAAGTAGCATTGCAGGAAATAGATTTTAAAAAAAGGAGGAAGTGCTCTTTTATTCTCAAAGGAGCAATGCACAATGAGAAATACATGCACGCAGACTTTTATATATGCAAAATGCATTCTATGCAAACTCTCAAACACTGCTTTTTGGAAAAAGCTTACAAAAGTCTTATAAAAAAACTACAAAAACTGGGAAAATTTATTCAAATATCGACGGTCTTCTGGCGAAGAAATCGATTAAATTCGAGTCAACAGAGTGTCACGCAGAAACCCTATTTGTTTAGTAGCTGAGAAAGTGTCATTGGTGTCATTGATATTTTCAATGTTCATTGCCTTCTGAAAAGCAGTCATGTCCAATGATCCGAAAACGTGAGACGTCGCATGCAGTAAGTATACAACACCGATCAATTAGCATAATATGCGCATTATTCAAACGAATTGAATCCTGAAATTGCCATAAAACAAAAAACACAAATCGAAACAGCCAAAACATCACCTGGTGACGAGTTTCAGGCATACACATTATAATGTATATCTCATACATTGCCAATATGCGGCAATGTTCGTGAACATCTCAAAACATGGAGTGGTAATAGTATACACATGCTCGGAATATAGTGTATTTAATTTCAGAAACGTATATATGTACTTCAGCGGAATTAGCGTGCATATTTTAAGTATAATAACAGCAATTACTATAGGAATCCATTCTCATTGTTGGATTATTAAAAGTTAAATTTTGCTGAAATATGAACCTTCACTACATATTAATATTATTTTTAGTATATGAACTATAAGTCATTGTTGATACGGAACATATCACTTTAATGAAGATGCATGTCTAAACAGAATATAATACTGGTTCATGAAACGTGATTATATCGTTGTTTCGAGATACACTTTCCATTATAGTTAGAAAGACGAAACATTAAATATCAAAACATCATTTATCGTAAATATACGTGTGTAATCTTTAGCAACAAATAATACTTGTATACTTGTACTAGAATGAATGCATGCATTAACAATATTATTTTAACTGTATGCGTACTTCTGAGTATGGCAATAGACGAAATCTATAAGAAAATCGACCTCTATATTTCTATAAAATGATTCATATATATCAATGACCATTAAATATATTTGGTAATACATGTATAAGAGTTTTACTCATTGAAAATTTAATTCAGTGTTAGGTCCAACCCACTAGTAAACATGCTTATTATATGCATGACTGAACATTATACGCTGACTTATAAGTAAAAAAGGGAGTAATGCAGCAGTAATGTTTAGAAAGGACAAGAGGCTTACACCAGAATTATTGTACTTTCAATTGCTGCAAAGTCGGTTATTAATATTTTAAAACAATAATGCGTAGGTGTATTTTGCGGAAATCTCCAAGAATTTAAATATTATCCACTCGCTTCCAAATGCACGCAATGTGAATAATCCCTATGTATGAAAACATGTTAATATTAAGGCCATGGTGGAAGGCCTGAAATAAATTTGTTTACGGTTTTATTCATTTGATATAAAATCCATCTGCAGTCTGAACGGATAATTTATTTAGAAGATGTATATTAGGGAAGTAGATAAAAAAGGAAGATTATATTAAACACTCTATTTTCCATAAGAAATTGCAAAAAACCAGAGACTGCAACAAGTTTTGAAACAAGGTAAACAAACTGAAAAAAACATTCAGAGTTACCAACAAAGCTTATTCGCAGTTTCTGATACACACATACTATTACTAGTATATATCACATCCCAAAGAAAAAATGTTGGGGGGAGGGGTTAATTCCTTTTATGGATCGCGATTTATTGCATGTTTCTAAACTCTCTGACAGGTGATATAATCGAATAAAAGTTACATTTTCTTAGAAATTCATCACATTAGAAAAGGGCAAGAAGATTTCCTGAAACTTTTACTATATCGTGATAAGGGATCCACTTTGCGCGTTATATATCTGATCATATCGCAAAGATGCTAGCGTCATTTAGTTCATGGGCCAGAAACCTTTTTTTTTAGTAAAACTGACACTTGTTATTCATAGTTTGTAATGATATTACTTTGGATGTCATTGGCGTTTCCCATAATCGAAAAGCATGTATTTATATATACGCCAACTAAAGCTAAATCCGCATTACACAAACAAGGTTTAGCCGAAAAGTTTCTTGTTTTACAGGGTGTGCAAGTTTAAACTATGCATAGGCCTATCTCGAACTACATGTATACAATATGTACAAAATATTCAAATGTACTATATTGTTGAATTTATTCATGTACGAGCGTGCCAAATCTTTATACACATAACAACAGCGTGTGTACATGTACAATTGTATATCTAAGTAGTTAAATATGTTAATGGTTTGGTCATTAATGGTTCCTTTAAATTTGAACTAAAGATGAGTTATCTCATTAAAATTTGTCTTGTTTCTTTAAAATTTAGCATTTAAATTAAATAACAATAGAAATCAGGAAAAAAACTGAAAACGCGAATATATAAAGATTAAAAACGATGCTGGACCCAAACTAGACAACAACAATTTAAGATAAATAAAAATAATATACAATTGTACTGAAATACTATTTATTCACGTTAATTTAATTTCAACATGCATGAGAAGAAATAGAAAACAATAAATGTATTTTAAGTATTCCCATCCAGCTTTTGATCACATGCATGTAGGAATAATGATAATGTAACTTTCTCCCTAAATAACGTAGACGATATTTTTAAAAGCAAAAAAGAAAACTTTTCGTTGGTTGTCCATCATCCATCCCCTTGAAATCCATTTGCTTTTTTTTTATTCGCCCATCATTTTTTTGCTTCTCCGCGTGTTTCATAGCCTTTCAAAATCGATAGGCATCATTGATGGACGTATACATTAGAAATGAGATGTGTTTTCCAAACTATCTCCATGTTCATTAGTTTGAAGAGGCAAAAAAAGGCTCAGAAGCTGCGACATATCTGAGACTCTCGTGCTCAACAGTTTGCATTTCAACACTTTAATGCGTGTCACAAATCAGCGATTCAAAATGCAGCACGTCACCTTTCGATATGGCAAAACATACGCAAAAAGAGATTGAGTCGAGTGCAATCGCGCTTGAAAAGTTGGATCAACGTGCGATTAATAGACACAGTCTGCCATCTACCAGCTACGATTTCAATCGCGAATTTAGCATATTAACCTAGCATGCATGCAGGACACAAATCGACTTTTCTGCCATTCGGACATATTTAAAAGCTATACTACGACTTTCAAAGCAGAGCTGTAGCATGTTAAAGATGTAATGTACTCGAGGCATCTTTTACCATATGCTACAGCTTATTTTGAACATTTCAAACTTTCGTATCTAAGAGATCTGAAGATAGTGAAAAATCTCATTATATTATGTAACACATCCCATTGTTACAACCCAATTGTAAATTCGTCTTAATTGTTTATAGATTCATATTGTATACTGTAGTGGGACCTCAGTCTATCAAAAAAAAAATATTAAGGGATTATGTCATAGAATACATGCAGAGAATAAAATCCTTTTAATGGGACCGCTTGAATTTTTTCACTTGGAAAGATTTAACTGGTCATTAAGATCTTAATTATAGTTATTAAAAGTTTATTGTATATAATTGTCACGAGAATTTTACCGCAATTTTGTGTGCTGAGAATTGAGAAAGGTTGAAAACCACTAAGCTGTATACGATCGTTAATGGTATTAGGTAAATTTGCATGCATCCTGCAAAAGTCTCTCCTAAGGGGGTAGTAATACGAGTGTTAAATCAAACAAAATTTACACGAAGACATGTAGACCATGCACAATTGTATATACAATACGCCCTAGATGTAAAATGAGCAAAACGGAATCAACTGATTTTAGATAAATATTTTTTCAAAGGATTATATGGTCAATCTCATCCTTAATTTTGAAATGTAGCTCGTAATTGAAATGAATATATTTGTTTTTTCGATTCAAAATTTTTACGATCGCTTTCTGCCAGTTTGAACGGAAAAACAAATATATTCATCAGGAACACAATTTACACTATATGTATAGATATAACGGAAATTACACAATGTTGATTTTGAAATTTAGCACAATTTACAAGTATGCGATCAATAGCTTTTGGTTTTTATCAAATTAAAATTATTATTTTTCCAATCTTTCAATTACTGAACAACATAAACTAAACATGTGATTAAAAAGTCTAGACAATTTGATGACAATATATGTATATATTTAACAACTGTAAAAATAACAATGGCTTTTGATTCACGAATAGAAAGAATTTTTTAATGTACATCTATCAAATTTGAATGTTCATTTACAATTCTATTGAATAAAACTGGACATCATATATTTCACCTTTGCACGAAAACTGACGGCATATAGAGGTTATACATCGGAATTGTCATCCACAAGTTATATTTTGATTATACAATGTTTGGGAAATGACATTCAAATGAAATCGCTTATACAAAAACAAAATTCAAACGTTGATCAAATAAAATAAAAAGTATAAATACCAGGCTATATAGCATAACGGGAAATTGTCACACCATCCACTCCGTGTTTCGAGTATTATACGCAGTATAAGGTAAATACTTAATATGCCATGCTTATGATGTTTGTACCTTATAAAGTAAATCGTATAATGTACTAAGGTAAACGTATATATTTACAAATAAAAATTATTCCAACCTTTGCAATACGATAAGAAAATATTTGTTTCCTACCATTTCATCTACATGTACTGAAGCTATTTAATCTACATGTACAAATAAATTTACCACAATATTATTTTTATACAATAGTTTTTTTTAACTTAATTGGCTTAAATTAGTTCTTTTGATACAAAAATCTAAAATATTATTAACGAATATGATAAAAAAATTCCTATCTAATTTTCAAACCATTCTAATCACTGTAAACTGATTCTTAATAATCACACTCACAGGATATCGTCGAAGAATATGTTTCTTAACAAGGGATTAGCCATGCTGGCTTTGATAATGTGTGTGACCATCGCTGCTGGTTACGAAGAAGATTATCCTGACTGGAAATTCATTAATGGAGAGTGGATTAGAGGTGACGATAAGCGTAGCAATGAAAGACTAGCCCGGAGCGATTGTCGCCAATCAGGATGCCAAAAAAATACACTATGTGACGATGCAACTGGCGAATGCATCCCAAATCTTTTTAATCTATTTGATTTCTCGTTCAAGCGTTAGACCTTCTTCACACCAACGTTGATGCAGATCAACTGATGTGGATCAAGAAAACTTTTTCGTGTTAATTCACACCGCAGAACTCAGTTAAACTGGTCACATGAC
>JAQGCC010001492.1:0-23405 GCA_034698905.1 Xestoiulus laeticollis | reverse complement strand
TTTTATTTGTGAGACACTCCGTAAAATAAAGTTTGTTTAAGTTAATTGGACTTGATTGGTTGACTCACTGTCTTACAATTGGAAGCAGAAATCTGATCAGGAAGTATAAAAACAACAAGGCTCTAAATTTTCATTCTTGGAAAGGGATATTTTATATTTTGCCATTTTTTTTAGAAACAATAAAACATTTTTTTAATACCGTACTGTTCGTGTTCTTTTATCATTTATTCAATATATATATATATATATATATATATCTCATATGTATATAATTTCTTAAAATAAAAAAATACGTATAATGCCGTTTTTTTGGGATGAAACTTATATTTGTTTGATTTTTATTGGTGTTAATTGCAGTTCCGATAACAATTTATCATAAATTGCATTTACAGCATCATAAAAAGAATATTCCTTGCCATCTTGTTGGGCATTGCACAGAACTATCAATACTTATAGCTAAACCCATATAAACCCCATAACAAGACAAAAACTCACATCCTTAACCATATTTAAATTTGCCAAGACATATACATCCGTGCCAGTGACATTTCAGTTAATTTCCACAAAATGCAATGTTCATTTCTAGGAAGTTAGCTGATTTTAGTGTGCAATTTTAAGCAGGATGAACTGATGCATTAAACTAGAGATAGAATAACATTCAGTACTTCATTTTTTTAAATTCATGCATTTGGATAGAAAGCAACATTTGTTATTTATTTTTATAATAAATATGTCCATCTGGAATTCTGATCTTGGTTTAATTATATTTATTTTCGGAAACTCAATCTTAATTTCCAATTCGCAGAATGGTAAGTAATTGCAATCTTATTCAATTACTAATTGAATGCAGTAAATAAGCTAACAGAACTATGATGCAGATCCGGTGATATGTGTACAACAACAACAATCCAATGTTTGTGCACCAAAGTTAAGAAGATACGATATCAACGAATTGGGCTACGAAGATTTGTTCCACGGATGGGTTGATGTGCAAGGTCAAAGGGCAGCCAATGATTATTGTAGGTAATTGATGCATCATTTTAAATGCAATTATACATGTAAATTCTCAACCTAAATAAAATATAGTATTCAAACTAGGTTTATATAACGTAAAAGTAGAAATCATATTGACAAATATGCCTTCTTTGAAAATCCAATGTTTACTTTGAATTCCAAATAGATTTATTGGAAATTCCATAAATAAATATTTGACCTGTGCTTTGGCTGGTACTCATGGTGATAACGAGTCTTCTTACACCACAAGCAAGGCCAATTTTGAAATTGGTCATCCTAAAACTTGGTACATGAAGGATGAGGATGGTGATGGCAGAGATGATTACTGCAGGTAACATTTCTTAAGCAAACTTAACTTCCCAATAGCATTTCATCAAGTTTATTTCCGTTTCTGATAAGGTGTCTGGGGACTCAAGATGCTAGCTCCCACATTGTATGTACCAAAGCAGGACTACTAGGATTTTACGGATCAACGGAACAAGGAGGGCAAACCAATACGTTTATCATAGCCGGAACCTCTGGGTGCTGGAACATCAAAATTAGGCCAGAATTTGGTCGGCCATCAATTTAGGATATATACAATATAGAATTGATTGAGACCTGGTTTATAAATGCACATGTACCATGCATAGTCAAAACAAAAGCAAGATCGTAATGTACTTGTGATTTTTTAGAACAAGGTGGAAACAACAGGACGTTCAATCCAGCATGATAATTAAACTAAAGATTATTATGTTTGTTCATATTTAATATTTATTTTGGTTCAGTAACTTCTCAATTTCTCAAGGATATATAAGTTAAGGTTACTAAATCTATAGGTAGTATTAAAATAATCCTATATATAATTGTTTGTTATGAAACACTACTTGATAACTAAGTCCAAAAATTATTTTATCACAAGTTAGCCTATATCGAGAAACAATTTGTATTGGCTCTATACAAAAAATAATTATTTAAACGAGAATAAGTGATGACTATTGTATTAAACAAATTTAAAACACTTGTTTTTGTCATACATACTTCATATGCAAATGTTGGTTTCGATGTTATTAACCTTTAATACAGTAGGATTAAGGTTATTCGGTTGTGCAGTATCCTCATTGGCGAATGACTGAAAACTTGTTTGTATAGGTAATTAAAAATGACTGAATAAGCACTATAAAGGATGTCAGTGCTCTTGTATAAAATATTGTGCATCATTGAACTTTCTCCATTGCTCCTGACGTTAAATTAAGAAAAACAATGTCTCCTTACAGTGTGAAAACGTTTCTGATATTGCTTTTTTGTCATATCTCATTGCAGCAAGGTAATTAAGCCTTTATCTTTATTTTATACATTATATTAGACAATTTTGCTGTGCATCATGATTATTACGTAATACTTGTACAAATCTATGATACATACATGTATATTAAAAGATTTCGATTATCACTTGTTGAATTCGTTAAAACAAGATTTGTTTGGTTTAATTAATTAATTTGTGATCCCAAACATAACATTTTCTTTATACTTCTCGTATGACATTTTCGAGAATATCAATGAAGATTTTCCACATTAAACAACTTAATAAACAAAAGTGTAATTCAAACGTCATAAATATTATATTTTAGTAATATTTATTATAATGGCGACAGAAATTTTATCATGGTTATGGGAAATTTAGTATAAACTGCAAGTCAATAAACAGACAGTATTTCTTAGAAAAAATCAGAAATTGATACACAATTTTATATTAGATCATGGAACTACATGTATAACGAAATCAATCTTATTATAAGTCAGCTAGAAAACTAGAAGCTAGAACAAACGACTAGATTCAAATAATTTTTGACTTTGAATTACAAATAAGTATGTTGTATATATATTTTAAAAATCTCATAGCATTAATATAAAAAATGGAATTTTGAAAAAATCTATTAAGGTAAATGCCAAGCAGTTTTGAAAAGGCGATATGATATGCTTGACTTTGGATATGGTCATTTATTTCACGGATGGGCTGATGTGCAAGGACAAGGGGCTGCAAATGACTATTGCAGGTATAAACTTGTTTATTCATTATCATATAGTTCATCATTTTCAATTGAAATCTATGCTTCATACATTCATATCCCTTCTTCATTTGGAATTTAGAATCGTTGGTGTAGCACCCTCTATATTCTTATCATGCGCATTGGCTGGTACATATGGTCAATCTGAATACAATTATAATTCGGACAGTTCAAATTTTGAAGTTGGTTATCCAGGAACCTGGTATATGAAAGATGAAGATAACGATGGCAGAGATGATTATTGTAGGTAAGGATAACAATGTTTGTATGCAACGGAATTTTACGGACTATTTCACACCATTGCCAATCACAAAACTATCACTTCCAACGTTAAATTTAACATGTATTTTTTTCCGATTTAGGTGCTTAGGAAACGTCACTGAAACATATCAAGTGGTGTGTACAAGAGCAGGGGCAAGAGGATTCTACGGTTCGCCAGAACAGAATGGGGCTTCAAGAACATTCACACCTACTGGTCCACTTGATTGCAAAAATCGCAAGGTTTCTCCAGAATTCGGAAGAGTTTGGGGACTTCCATTGCCATGAAAAATCCTTTTACTCATAATGTATGCTGATTATTACCTTTCTATCTCTTATCACTGCGAGATTTTAGCAAGATACGACAATATCATCTAAAAGTTTTCATTTGATTGATGTTTTTCACAAGATTTGTATCACATAAATATTTCTTGGGATTGTAATGTAACATTCACACCTACTGGTCCACTTGATAGCAAAAATCGCAAGGTTTCTTGCGAAGAAATTAAAATTTATCTATGAAATCTCATATTTTGTTATTTTTAAATTACAATAAAACATTTTTTAAAGCAGCTAGATTGATTTCGTATACTTTTTTTTGGAAATTGTTGTTGTCATACATGTATTTGCCACTAATTTAAAAATGCCCGAATAAACAATATTAAAGGGATAAGTAACCCAATACTAAGTCCTATACCTAGCTACTATGCTAATTTTTGGGACATACTCCTGAACAGCTAGTGTAATACAATTACAAAAAATTGCCCCATCAACAACGATCTAAAATGTATACTAAATTGAAACTTATTTAAAAGATTATAATTGTTTTTTAACACAATTGCTTTAAATAAGTGAATAGTTCATTGTATTTGCAGCGAGGAGGCATCATCATGTGTCCATCAAATACCAAAATAACACTTAACCTCTTTTTGATGTGAATATTAACAGATCATGCAATTGTACTTATCCTTACTGTGATTGTCTCAAAAATGAGCATGGCAGGTATTGGATCCTCTATAGTAGTTCTCTTGTATAAAAGGATGTGTAATAAGTAAACTTTTTACATTGCTTCTGACATTGAACTAAGAAAACCATGTCTATATATAGTCTTATCTCAAAGTTAAAACGTTTCTGATTTCGTTTTTGTCATTTCACATAGCAGCAATTTAAACTTTCATTTGTATAAAACTAGACGATTTCTCTAATTGAAACTGTGGTATAAAACGCACATGTACATGCAAATTAAATAATACATGTATGTATAAACTAATGGTAAATTAAAAGACTTCGATTTTGCAAGTGTTGAATTCTGAAAAAGATTTGGCTGGGATAATTAAGTAATTTGTCATGCCAATCATGTTAACATTTTCTTTGTGCGTCTCGTATAACTTTCGAGAATATTGTTTTAGATTTTCCTCGTTAATTTTAATGAACTTAATAAAGCGTCTCAATAATGTAATTAAAAAGTTGATGGACTTTAAATGTTATACATGTATAAAAATAATTGCGAAAATATAGGAAAATCAGTATACATTTCAATAGCTGGTCAGCATTTCTTAGAAATATTGTCCGTAAATGATATACATTATGCTGGACCATGGAATTGTTTTTGGTTCAATAAATAGATCTCATTTTCAGTCAGCAAGATGATTATATAAAGTTTGTGCAAAACAATTTAAGTTATATCCCTGTAAAGAACATGTTACTAAAAGTCATGCCCAAAAGAAACATGTTTGCTAACTTGTCTAAGGTAAAAAATGTATTAATTTTAATAGTCATGGTCACCGTATTTCAACTAGGTAAGCATATGCCTGCATGTAAATGTATTTCAAAATATCAGATATCGATGATATAAAATCAGGATAATTTTTGGGAAAAAAAATATTTTAAGGTGAAGGACAAGCTATTTCTAGAAGACGATATGATATGCTTGACTTTGGATATGAACATTTATTTCACGGTTGGGCTGATGTGCAAGGAAAAGGTGCTGCAAATGACTATTGCAGGTATACATTCATTATACTTACATATAGGCCTACATATCATTTTCATCTTATATCCGTGCCGCACTTTTAAGAACAGACTATACTGTTTAATTTGAAATTTAGATTTGTGGGCGTAGCCCCCACAATATTCTTGTCATGTGCATTGGCAGGCACACATGGAGATAGTGAATACAACTACAATTCGCAAGAAGAAAATTTTGAAATTGGTGTGCCTGGAACCTGGTATATGAAAGATGAAGATAATGATGGCAGGGATGATTATTGCAGGTAAATTATACATTTGCATATGTGCAATTTGCTATGTTGCAAATAGGCAGTTACAGCATTCTCAACATGTTGTTCATTAAATATCTATTGTTCTAAATTTATTGAGAAAAGATGTAGTTTTCATAAAACATCAATTTCATCTTTCTTACTTTAGATGCTTGGGAAATGACAAAAAAGGATATCAAGTCATCTGTACAAAATCTGGACCAATTGGATTTTTCGGTTCCATGGAACAAAAAGGACATTTAATGACATTCACTACAACTGGAAAAATAAATTGCAAAGATCGCAAAGTTCGTCCTGAATTTGGAAACATGAATTTTTTAAGAAATGAATAAATACAAGCCTTCAATTACTGCAACAACTATAAATTCATCATAAAATTTGCAACGAAATTGCATATTGTTTATTTTAAATAAATATCACTAGACATGTATTTATTGTCCTGTTAATTCATTATTTATTTCTTAAATATTAACCCTCATTTATTCAATTTGAATATGAGACTTCAAATAAGGGAGATTTTTGGAAATCGTGAATGAATCAAAATATGGTAGATGTAGTTTCACAGAAAAATCCAGTTATGGGTTAACAAGCGTGGAATTTCAACCCATTACTCGATAAACCACATATAAATTTATGCCAGCATGTGTGTTTGAAGGCTGAAGAGAAGGGATCAACACTTTTAGGTCTATAAATATTTCCCTAAAAGTTTTACAAAAAATATTACTTAGAATTTTCATATGGTTGCATAATTTGAGCTCTATATTTTCAAATTCTTTGAAATCGAGAATACTAAAATAGAACAAGGAACATACAGTATTTGCCAGGAAGTTACACGTTTTCAAGTATAAAAGGAAATCGCAAGTCAAAATTTAAATCAATTCACTCGATAAAATATGTTTGCAAACTGTTACAGTTACACCTTTAAAATGATTTTAATTCTGCTCGTATTGGATGTTTTATTACACCAATGTGAGTACAATGTACACGCTTTCGGACCTAAATATTGTTTTATGGGAGTTAAGAAATATGTACAAAGTTGGAATATTACGTATAAGCTAATTTATAGTTATCATTTCTAATTCAGCAATATTGCCAAAACGTATGCTGTTAATTTTTTATTTATAAGGTGATTCCACAACGGTCCTACCCAGGAGATACGATATAAATGATTTGGGATATGATAATTATTTTCACGGTTGGGTTGACGTGTAGGGTCAAGGAGCTGCCAATGATTATTGCAGGTAATGTATTTAAAAAAAAGTGTAAACGTTTGGTATACATGTATATTGGCCCATTTTGACTATGTGGATACGTGTGCTATGATCACATGGAAGTAGTAAAATATTATCACATGTCAAACAACGTTTGTACATTATTTTCTGTTCAATTTAAATGGTTTAAATTAATATACATGTAGATTTGTTGGGGAATCGCCATTAAGTTATTTGTCATGTGCATTGGCTGGTACCTACGGACAATCTGAAAGAAACTATAATTCGGCAACCACAAATTTTGATATTGGTTATCCTGGAACTTGGTATATGAAAGATGAAGATAATGATGACAGAGATGACTATTGCAGGTGAGATGCATCTTTGCTCAGATTGCAATTTTAAGAAATAATAAACTCGCGCATTTTCCATATCATTAATTGTAAATGTATTTTATTTTTTTAACATACATGTAGGTGCATAGGAGACGATGAAAAAGGATACCAAGTGATTTGTACAAGAGCTGGAGCTAAAGGATTCTTTGGTTCTGCAGAGCAGGGTGGACTTACTAAATCGTTCACTCCAACTGGAACAATAAAATGCAAAGATCGCAAAGTTCGTCCAGAATTTGGAAAGGTTTCTGGTTTTACGCTAACATGATGGACTTCAACAATCGTTTTTATTTTTTTCTTGAAATGTAATGTACGGTATATATACAGAAGTTGTATGTTAATGTCAAGGCGCACTAAATTTAAATAAATAGCCAAATCCTGACAAATATTTTTCATGTTATTTTACTACAGTACATTTTTATATCATCGATTTAAAAATATAGTATATTCAATATACTGTTTCATGAATTATGCCCCAGGTCACACCAGGCTGGAAACGCGCGTTTGGCTAGCCTCAAACAGGGCATCGAATTTAATTTAAATTCTTGAGTTATAAAACTAACACATTAACATCTCGTGTGAAAATTCTTATTTAATTAAAAGTCTTATTTGAGGTTAGCCAAACGCGCGTTTCCAGCCTAGTGTGGCCTGGGGCTATATCGTTGGAGGCATGCCGTTTCAAAAACTTTTACATGACGTATCTAGGAGCAAGTTTTTTTTGGGGGTTTTCAGAAATTGTTTGATATTACCAATGAAAATATTTGAAGGATTTCTCCTTTATCAATAACTCAATTACAAGGTCAATAAATGTATATGATCCCTGCATAAACATATTATATAACATCATACTTTTAGTTCATAGAAATTAAATTTATTGCTTCTATAGAATAAATTTGCATCAAATCTTCAAGAAACTTGTTTTTCATTTCATACAAATTTTACAGGAGGCAGCTATAGATAATGACCCTTTTGACGTTATTATTTATTTCTTAAAAGTTAGCCCTCATTTATTCAATTTGAATATGATACTTCAAATAAGGGAGATTTTTGGAAATCGTTAATGAATCAAAACATATGTAGTTTCACAGAAAAATCCAGTTATGGGTTAACAAGCGTGGAATTTCAACCCTTTACTCAATAAACCACATATAAATTTATGCCAGCATATGTGTTTGAAGGCTGAAGAGAATGGATCAACACTTTTAGGTCTATAAATATTTCCCTAAAAGTTTTACAAACAATATTTCCTAGAATTTTCATATAGTTGCATAATTTAAACTCTGTATTTTCAAATTCTTGGAAATCGAGAATACCAAAATAGAACAAGGAACATGTATGCCAGGAAATTACACGTTTTCAAGTATAAAAGGAAATTGCAAATCAAAATTTAAATCAATTTACTCGATAAAATTTCTGCAAACTGTTACGGTTACACCTTTAAAATGATTTTTATTCTGTTCGTATTGGGTGTTTTATTACACCAAGGTGAGTACAATGTACACGCTTTCGGACCTAAATATTGTTTTATGGGAGTAAAGAAATATGTTCAACGTTGGAATATTACTTATAAGCTTATTTATAATTATTATTTCTAATTCAGCAATATTGCCAAAACGTATGCTGTTACATTTTTATTTAAAGGTGATTCCAAAACGGTCCTACCCAGGAGATACGATATAAATGATTTGGGATATGATCAATATTTTCACGGTTGGGTTGACGTGCAGGGTCAAGGAGCTGCCAATGACTATTGCAGGTAATGTATTTAAAAAATGTGTAAACGTTTGCTTTACATACATGTACATGTATATTCATATTTGGCCATATTGACTATGTGGATACGTTTGCTACGGTCATATGGAGGTGGTAAAATATTATCACATGTCAAACAACGTTTGTTCATTATTTTCTGTTCAATGTAAATGGTTTAAATTAATATACATGTAGATTTGTTGGGAAATCGCCATCAATTTCTTTGTCATGTGCATTGGCTGGTACCTACGGACAATCTGAAAGAAACTATGATTCGGCAACCACAAATTTTGATATTGGTTATCCTGGAACTTGGTATATGAAAGATGAAGATAATGATGGCAGAGATGACTATTGCAGGTAAGATGCATCTTTGCAAATATTGCAATTTTTGGAAATAATAAACTCGCACATTTTCCATATCATTAATTGCAAATGTATCTTATTTTTTTAACATAGGTGCATAGGAAATGATGAAAAAGGATACCAGGTGATTTGTACAAGAGCTGGAGCTAAAGGATTCTCTGGTTCTGCAGAGCAGGGTGGACATACTAAATCGTTCACTCCAACTGGACCAATAAAATGCAAAGATCGCAAAGTTCGTCCAGAATTTGGAAAGGTTTCTGGTTTTCCACTAACATGATGGACTTCAACAATCGATTTTATTTTTTTCTTGAAGTGTAAATCTTGAAATGTAATGTACAGTATATACAGAAGTTGTATGTTAATGTCAAGGTGCACTAAATTTAATTAAATAGCCAAATCCAGACAAATATTTCTCATGTCATTTTACTACAGCACAATTTTATATCATCGATTTAAAAATATAGTATATTCAACATACTGTTTCATCGCATTATGCCACAGGCGACACTAGGCTGGAAACGCGCGTTTGGCTAGCATATCGAACAGGGCATCGAATCTAATTTAAATTCTAGAATTATAAAATTTGCACATTAATATCACGTGTAAAAATTATTTTTTAATTAAAAGTCTTGTTTGAGGTTAGCCAAACGCGCGTTTCCAGCCTAGTATGGCCTGGGGCTTTACGTTGGAGGCATTCAATTACAAGGCCAATAAATGTATATGATCCCATCTTATATAACATCATACTTAATTAGTTCATAGAAATTAAATTTATTGCTTCTATGGAATAAACTTGCATCAGATCTCCAAGAAACTTGTTTTTCATTTCATACAAATTTTACAGGAGGCAGCTATAGTTAATGACCCTTTTTGACAAACACTGACGTTTTAATTATCTGTGTATCATTTACATGCTGGCTATTCCCCGGCCTCGTCCAGCAATATAAATAGTTGGGCACAAAGGCGAGAATCAGTGAATCTTAAAAACGTATTCAGAGTCAGTCCGTTGCTCAATAAAGCACTAAAAATGTCTTTTTGGATTATTTACATTTGTATCGCAATTTTTACAATTTCGAATGTTTGTCTCATTCAAGGTAAGCCATTGTCAAAACATACTTAACTAGTAAATTAAGTTGAACTAATAATATGATTAATATAGGCGTACCAAGTCTTTGCTACGAGCATTTGCAGAGAAGATATGACATAAATGATGTAGGATATTTACAATATTTTCACGGATGGGTAGATGTGCAAGGACAAGGAGCAGCTAATGATTACTGCAGGTTAATTATTCAATCAATGATATATGACTATGTGCTGGTTTACAATGTTGTACATTATGGTTTGCATTTCTAACTTAATAGACTAGTAGGCGAGCCTCCGAATATTTTTTTGGCATGTGCCTTAGGTGGCACCTATGGGCAGAGTGAATACAATTACATTTCTGATAAAGACAAGTTTGAAATTGGTTACCCTGATACATGGTACATGAAAGACGAAGATCGAGATGGAAGAGATGATTACTGCAGGTATAATTTATATAGTAGAATTTATTAGTAAAAATTGCCACATATACTATGGCCACCAGAGACCATAAAGAATTAAAATATAGTCATTAAACACGTATGACATAAAACATTTGGAATATGAGAATAGGTTAATATTTCTAAATAGTATCCGTATTATAACATTTTGAATTGTTGTAAGACAAGAAAAGTAATTAAGAGGGTTATATACCAGAATAAGCCTTTTTTTCTAAACCACATTTTAATTTAATTTTGAAAATTGATCGGAACAAATGAAATGTACGAGGACCTAGCATAAATATCCTATTATTTGTTTATGTGTATGTATATTACATTTCATGGAAATATGTCCACAAAGTTTATAATTGTTGAGAGTCAACTAAACGTTACAGATATATTTCCATGAAATGTAATATACATATATTTAAACAAAAAATTTAAAAAAATAATAGAATATTTATGCTAGGTCCTCGTACATTTCAATTGTTGCTATCAATTTCCAAAATTAAATAAAAAAATAATTTAGAAAAAAGGCTTATTCTGGTATGCAAACCTTTTAATACAAAAAAATTTTCATAGACAAAAGTGACTGAAATTATATTTTCTTGTAATAAGACACTATGTTGAATATTGTTGAAAATTTAATGATTCAGCAAATTTTGTAAATACTCAGGTGTTTAGGTGATGACAAAGTTGGGTATAAAGTTATCTGTACAAGGGCAGGAAAACTTGGATTTCATGGCTCTAAAGCTCAAGGTGGCGATTCCAGGTCATTCACCCCAACAGGACCAATGTTGTGCAAAGACCGTGTGATGCATTCTGAGTTTGGAAGAGTGGCAGGAGGTGTTAAATAGATATCGTTAATAGTTTTGGGCTGGGGTCATTAAATAATTTAACTGGATATCAGCTGGGATTCATGTATTTTGAATAAAATTAACATTTAATTGGAATACTTAATAAAACTATATATAATTATTCCGTATTTTTGTTTTTTATCCTAAAATAATTTTCCTATCGGTTTCCTCGCTTATTTTGCATAAAGGAAATGTTGTTGACAAACTTCTGAAACACGTGACGTCTATAGCTTACAAAATACAGAATAACAATCCAACTCATCCATTAGGATGTGGAAAGCAACTATGTTGTTTGTCATCGAGATATATCTTATATTTGCCACAATCAGAACTGTATCTGGCTTATCTTTAACAGGTAATGTTATTTCAAATTTTACACATGTTGAAGCTCCTGAATTATGTAGTACTTGTAAATTTGTTTGATGATGCTTACATCTACAAGTATAATGTAGATTTTAATCTAACAGATTCCAACAATGTATTGTGCTTCAAACCAAAATTACCATTGGAAAATCTTTGTCCACCAATAAGAAGACGATATGATGTGTCCAACTTTGGAGCTGGAGAAATGTTTTATCATGGTTGGGTAGATGTGCAAGGACAAGGGGCATCTAATGACTATTGCAGGTAATGTTACATTATAAGATTTTTACACAAATCCTATCAATTAGTGACAGAACATTACGTCTGACCTTTTAAATATATTTTACAGAATTGTTGGTACATCTCCAACTCTGTGGTTATCTTGTGCTCTAGCTGGGACCCATGGGCAATCTGATACCAATTACAATTCATCTAAATTAGATTTTGATGTGGGTTGGGCCAACACTTGGTATATGAAAGATGAGGATAAAGACGGCAGAGATGATTACTGCAGGTAAAGGCAATTAAGCAATGCTTATACACGAAATTTAAGTTGTGAATTCTAAATACGTGTTTTATGTTAAAGGTGTGTGGGAAATAACAACAGTGGTTATAAAATTACCTGTACCAAAGCAGGTATTCGTGGTTTCTTAGGATCAATTGAAGAAGGTGGACAGACAAATACGTTTGATGTTCCTTTATCAGCAAATTGCAAAGATATGAAAGTTGTACCAGAATTTGGCATTCAACATAGACCACCAAATTATCCTCAGCTTTTTAATGGATAGCTGAATCGTATTAAAAGTGATTAAAAGTATTAAATTAAAATTTATTCTATTTCTTTTAAAAATACGATTGTTTTAGCAAGTATGGATGAGTATTGATCCTGTAAACTTAAAATATTGTTAATTGATTTATTGTTTGACAAGCCTTAAATCAAAGGCTTTAAAATTACAAATTTAAAATTGAAATAAGCCGTCACTACAATGTTTTTGAATTAGGCCAACCATAATTTGAAAAAATGATTTTAAAATGTATCATGTCACATTGCAATGCAATAAACGTTTTTTTTTGTTTAGTCAGCCTTTTCCTGTTGTTTTAGCCTCAGATTTAAGTTTAAAAAAAATACGTCATAGAGTATTGCGCTGTTTGCCTTTATATATCCTGCAGGAAATACAATGCAATTTATTCTAGAAAAAGTTGATTTTATCTAAAAATGCATCGGGGATTTTTGTGGCAAATTCTTGGCGACATTTGGGCGTACACAAAGTCAACGTGATAAAATTGTAATGTATATATCAACTTTCAAAAGATTGTTCATCGCACTGACATGGTTTAATGTGATATCTGCAGCGTCTAATGAAAGTAAGTTTAGTCTAGATAATTTAATGAGATCAATGTCAATTACTTTTATTTTATTATCAAATGTGCAGATTACGTCAGCAGTGAGATTGACCCTGATTTATTGTTAATGTTATTGCTTGTTTGAAAACGTCCATTTTGGATACAACTATAGTCCCAAAATGGAAAAAATTCCGTTTTATTATCAAATGATTAAATTATTTCAGCTGCCAGTGCTGTGATGTGCTTAAAGACAACACTTCCATTAACAAATTTTTGTCAGCTTAAATCTAGACGATATGACGTCTCAAATTTTGGTAAAGGCGAACCATTTTTCCACGGTTGGGTTGACGTACAAGGATTGGGATATTCAAACGATTACTGCAGGTACAAATATGAGTTGTAAAAATTATTTGTTATAGCCTACTTGGTTTTATTCAAGCGTATAAACGTAATGCTCGATGAAATTTTTATTTAGGCTAATTAAACCCGAAAGAATATCATATTTAGCTTGTGCATTGGCTGGCACTCATGGAGAATCAGATACAAATTACGTATCGTTGAAATTAAAGTTTGAAGTAGGGTTAACTCGAACTTGGTATATGAAAGATGAGGATGGGGATGGCAAAGACGATTATTGCAGGTATTGTTAATAATAAATACATTATAAAACTTGTATCAACTAATGTCATACTTAATAGTAAACATAATGAAGTGTATTTTTAAAGGTGCATAAGAAAAGATGATAAAAGTGGATACAAAATCACCTGCACTAAAGCAGGGTTTCGTGGATTTTATGGTTCTGCTGAAGAAGGAGGGGAATCAAACACATTTGACATCGCAGATTCCCAAGGGTGCAAAGATAAAACATTTCGACCAGAATTTGGCTTAGAATACAGGATACCATTATATCACCTCAATTAATTTGTATAATTTACTATGAACATGTCGTCGGTCAAGCTATGAATACATTGGTTAGGTTTTTGAAAGGTTCTATTGAAAATTACGAATGCTTGATGTTAGTCTGTAATATATAAGTTTGGGTATATGCATGTTACCTTAAAGTTATCTGACCAGAATGTTATTTAATGTAACATGGATGTTTCTATGATTATAAATTTATTTATATATGAATAGCAATATACGTCTATCATTTTAGATTTCTAATATGATGTAATTATAAAATTCCGGAAATTTAACCTAAAACATTAAATATAGGAAATCCTCTCAGCGCATCAACAGTTCTGATAACAAAATTGGAAGTAGGTAGAAACATGAAAAC
Source organism: Xestoiulus laeticollis (assembly GCA_034698905.1). Taxonomy (NCBI): domain Eukaryota; kingdom Metazoa; phylum Arthropoda; class Diplopoda; order Julida; family Julidae; genus Xestoiulus; species Xestoiulus laeticollis. Next base: position 8,719 of record JAQGCC010001492.1, on the reverse strand, counting down.
TGGAAAACAACTCGAAGGAAACATAAAAATTTCATCATATTGATCGAAGACGACCTGGAATAAAGTTGAAATTGTCTATATCTGAGAATGTTTGCCTACATCTGCTTAGGACTAGTTTTTTTGCCAATGAACAAACTCTTTCTAACATATGGTACATCTATAGGTAATTTGTTTTTCTTAACATTTTTACATTCCTCTTAATAGCCTTTTAATTATTGCAATTTGGGTCATAAGATCCACCTAATACGAGAGTATTTACATAACTATACTGCTTTCTATGAAAATTACAGTTATAAAATAATCCTCGAAAATTAGGAGTAAAAATATTTCCTGGCTTGTTTCTCTGATATTTTTTGGCTCCCATTCAGGGATTTTTCAAGTTGTTAAATCTGTTGCCAAGATACTTTAGAGGACATTGTTGTGACAAATTTATTATACTATTATAACGTCTACGAAAGCAATTTGTTTCAAATGTATGTTATTTTGTTACAATATAGAATAAAAAAATATGCAAACAAGATAATGAGGGCACGTGGCATGCTCGTGTCCCAGTATTTTGACATTGTAAAAACTAATGTTCCTATATGTGCAGGACAATTAATGTGCAGATGCTTATTTCTACATATCAACATTGATAGAAATTGTTTTAATTATTTTACATGTCAGACCAAGCTGTGGTTTGTATGAAACACAATGCAGCAACAAATATTTGCCGAGCAAAAGCAAGAAGATACGACATATCAGATGTGGGACATCAACTATATTTTCACGGTTGGGTTGATGTACAAGCACAAGGGGCTGCCAACGATTTCTGTCGGTAAGAAAGCCATTTGGGTTTAAATATTCTAATTTTGGAAACTGGTTGAAAAATCACATTACAAGAGAAACCCATATTTGACTGGGCTTGGGATGCATGACCTAACCAAATGACATGATGTTGAATGACACAGTAAAAGTTGTATGCATTAAATTACCAAAAAGTTCTCTTCATATCATGTTGCACTCGTATACAATTTTTAAAAATTACAAGACACTAAATCCTTTTGGAAATTTGAAAAATTAACATTTCTGATATTCACTAATTCTTGTGATATCAATATCAGAACAACATAGTATATAAACATTAATTACTAAAATATATAGTCAGTGTCAGATTTCAAAACAAATGATATTTGTATAGAATTGTAGGTGAGGGTCGGAACACTTGGCTTTCGTGTGCATTAGCAGGAACACATGGGGAGTTGGACACAAACTACAATTCGGAGACAACGGATTTTCCTTTAGGAATTTCAAGCACTTGGTACATGAGAGATGAAGATGGAGATGGAGATGGACGTGACGACTACTGTCGGTAAATCGTATAAAATAAAAATAATTTATCTTGGAATACAAGATGTCAAAATACAAGTTTCTCCCCCTTGTCACTTGTCTATTAATATACACTGTATTTGTGTTGTTACAGATGTTTGGGAGATGCTCAAAATGGATACAATTTGAGTTGCACAAAGGCAGGTTGTCTGGGATTTCATGGCTCCACAGAAGAAGGGGGAAACACGCTTACATTTAACCTCAAAAATATTGCAATATGTCAAAATCCTCCAATGCGTCCAGAATTCCATGAGAAACACTGATTTTACAGTCCAACATTCATAATAACAGATTATTAAAATAACCATTGCATTCCAATAAACTTATTGTAATTTTGTGTATTTTCACATATGACATTTCATCCATTTTCTCGATATTGCAACTTACAAATTATCCATATTGTAGCATGGGTTCATCAAATTACCATATCAACTTCAACTGCTGATAGCACGATTGTACATGACAGAAAGTTAAAGAAAGAGGATCGAATGACATCAAAATTATGACAAACTCATTTGGACATGCCAAACACAACTCGATTAGACATGACAAGCAATTTTCGGATTGCTTCCAGCAATATCATTTCTTGACGCCATTCAACTTCAATATTCGATCCACTGGCAGGCTAACAATTGGGAATAAATCCAACGATGATCCCATTATAATCAGGTCAAAAGATGACAGGGGTGGAAATTGAATTTATACGAAAGGGAGAAAGTCCAGCAGTAAATTGGAAGTTTATTCATCATAAAATATATGGTATTTTTTTTATTAGAAATCTTGCACTCTAAAAGATTTTTTTTTCAAAACTATGCGATTGGACGATTTTTCCTATAATCCATACAGTAAAATCTTTTAAATGTTTGACTTTGCCAACATGTTTGCAGAACAGACTGTTGTCAATATTAAAGTGCTTATATCTGTTGACGATGATGGATTGTCGTACGTTATGAACAAACCTTATTTCGTTCAGGCGAATTTAAAATGCCCCCATAAATAATATAGCATCATGACCTTTATGTGATCCTTCAAATGCATTGCATTAATCCATTTAAAAGCAGGCCATGTTTCGCCATCGTGAACGTGATCAATGTGATCCTTCTTGCAATACTGTATGTGAATATAATATAAAACATGTCCTACCTTAGATTCATAACGTGGTCTTCGTGATTTCCACGATTTAGATAAACACCTCCAGGGGTTACTATCATACATATTAACAGCACAAGAAAAACTTCCACCGAATATTTGCCACGATCGACGAAATCTCCATTGAAAACATACGGGTTATTAGTACTGGGCAAACCGTTCTGAAAATATTAAAAATTTTAATTACTCAGAGATTAGCCTATTGTACGTGAACAATTTTACGGTGGAGGTATTTATTATCAAAATTAAAATTTAACTCAGATTACCTTATAGAAAATAACGTATAAATCATCCAATTTTCCGTGCAAGTCACCACACACAGTAATTTGGCCAGACATGGCAGTGCTAGCTTGATGAATATTTGGTAAACGACGTAGGAATTCTCTAGCTTCGTGTAACACTTGAAGTACATACTTGGCATGAAGGACCTTCAACATCAATATGTAAATATTAATGAAAATATACACATCTTGGATAAACGAATTTGTATATTTGTACATTATACAACTTTCAACCAGTGCTTTGCTTTTAAATAGGCAACATTATTAATTTAAAAGGGTTGCATACCAGAATAAGTCTTTTTTCCAAATTATTTTTTTATTTAATTTTGTAAATTAATAGGAACAAATGAAATGTACGAAGACCTAGCTCAAATATTCGATTATTTATTTAAATTTTTTGTTTATGTATACGTATATTACATTTCATGGAAATATGTTCGTAAATTTTATAATTGTAGAGGGTCTAACTTTACGGACATATTTCCATGAAATATAATATACATATACATAAACAAAAATTTAAATAAATAAAATGCTAGGTTCTCGTAGATTTCATTTGTTCCTATCAGCTTCCAAAATTAAATAAAAAAATAATTTAGAAAAAAAGGCTTATTCTGGTATGCAACCTTCTTAAGAAATATTATCACAGTATAAATTAACCTTTGCAATCACCCAAATTTTGTCATTCATTATTATTGCAATGCATGCTATTTAATCTAAAATTATAATATTTAAGAAAGTGATTGAGTCGGTACATAAAAAATGGTATTATGCCTAATGATAAATTTCAGCACATTAATTGTACGATTATGATGAACATCCCATTGCTATCTGCGTATACTCATAATAGAGACGCTTGCCATACAGTCCCATTGAATTCAATCTCTTTGATAAAAATAGATTAAAGTATCATTTGGTTCCATGCTAGTCTAGCTGACATATAGTCTCAATAGTACCTAATCTAATTATTCCAATAGTTTTTTCTATTAAGGGGGAACGAAACACCTTTAATATGGGGAAATCTTAGAACGAATACAGCTCCTGTTTTAATTTAAATTTTTAAGAAAAAAAAATTTGTAAATATTCTTTGAATATTTCTCTACTATTTGTCGTTTTTCTTTTTTTTTTTATATATTGTCGGGTTTTTTTATAAATTAAAAAAATATGCACAATTTAAAATTATTTTTTTATTTTTTAATTTATAATAAAACCTGACAATATATAAAAAAAACGACAAATGGTAGAGAAATATTCAAAGAATATTTACAATTTTTTTTTTCTTAAAAATTTAAATTAAAACAGCCGGAGCTGTATTCGTTCTACGATTTCCCCATATTAAAGGTGTTTCGTTCCCCCTTTAATATCGAAAAAAAATATATTGAAAAAAAAATATTAATCTCTAGAAAAGCACATGTATGTAGTTTAATCTCTGAAAATATAGGCTATAGACGATTAATACAAATGATCGTGATTTTAGAATTAAATAAAGTAGGCCCTATGGCAAAATTATGATTTTTTCATACTTCCATTTTTTAAATTTTTGTTATATAGGTTTATTTCCTGTTTGTTAAATGTAATTTAGTTAATTAAAGTAGAAATTATTTTGTCCAAATGCTTTGATTTCCTTCTTATTTTTCATTTTTTAATTTGGGAATATACTTAATCAATCTTAAATAAACGGTGAAAATTAAAGGTAAACTTGTAGGTATTCTTTATTTTATTCTCATATAATTTTAATGAATAGATGCATTTCGATCATTGTAGGCTATATACGAATTAAACTCTTGCAACCTCAACATCTATATGTTTTTTATTTAATTCTCGTTTTAGAAAAGTAATAAGAGTTGGGGCTTAGTGCTAAACATGTGCTTAGTGACAAACGTGTAAATAAAAAACTATTGGGAATTTCTCAAAGTGTTCGATCTTTTCTGTTCCTGGTTGTGCCATTCATTTCTGGTGCCAATTTATTCAAGCGCGTGAACCCCATTACAGCAACAGCATTTAATAACAGTTCATTTCCATTTCAATTCACTCTTTTTACATTTTCTGTTCTTTTTTTCCAGGCCAGTTGCAGTGATGTGCATCGGCTGTTCTGTTGAGTGAACATCAAGATGGCAGCTGTACGTGCCATCCAATACATTTACGCTATCCGCCTGCCGCTCTTGGTAATCTTCTTTCTGATTATCCTGCTGTCCATCGTACTGACCCTCATTTCCCTCAACGAGCGCTTGGAATCATCACGCATGTGGAATGGGATGGTCGAGCAGCCCCAGATACAAGGACCAGGTCCACCGGACATGGATCTTGGAACCGGAAGGAAAGTCAAGATCTTGCGGCGGAAACAGTTTAAATCAAAGATGCTGATGCTGCGCTCGGCAATGCTGGCCAGGTATGGATATGGTACTGAAGTACTCTTTAGGTGCTTCATTAAGAGGGTTGCATACCAGAATAAGCCTCCTTTTATTTAACTTGACTTGTGCCAAACTTGCTTGCTTGTCTGACTGTTTCGACTTCTTTGATGCCGTTTTTAACAAACTTTCAAAAGTCTTACCTACCTGGAATTTCATGCGCTGCTCGGTATCCAGTGATAGCTGCCTTTTTAAAAATTTAGTTTAGTTTGCTGACATTATGTGGCCCAAAAAATTCTAATTTTTAATTGTATGCGAAACAATTTAAAGGAATTTTAAAGAAATTAGGAACATTAATAACCTAATTAGGAAATTAGGAACAAATGGAATGTACGAGGACTTTTAATAGATATATTTATGCTATGTCCTCATAAATTCCATTTGTTCCTGACAGTTTCCAAAATTAAATTAAAAAATAATTTAGAAAATAATACTCTAAAAAAACATGGTTTTTCTCATAAAACCATTTATTTACGCACATTACCGACCCTAGGGAGAGCTAGAGCTGTAGAGCATGCCCGTTGCATGCATCGTATCGATAATGGCAAATAAGTGTTTGACTATAAATATTCGCTCAATCCATAATCTAAAATCTATCTATCATTCCGTATTATTCTACAGACACGGCAACGATTCATCCGACCAAGGTTGGAAAGTTCTTCCTGGTGACGTAGTGGTGCACGACGGCGAGTTTGACAATCCACACAAGTTTGCATACATCACCAATGTCATAGATTCCTGCAAGGGGTTCTTCGACGAGCGACGGACCAACGCACTGATCTTTGTGGAATCTGATGCAAAAAACGCTGCCAGACGGCAGATCATCCGTGAGACCTGGGCATTACCCATGCTACAGAAAGCCCTCAACTTCAAGGTGGTGTTCATGCTGGGTGCCGCCAGGACCACCACCATCCAGGACATCATCAACGAGGAGTTCTATGCCTACGGCGACATTGTGCAGGAGAACTTTACAGAAAGCTTCAAACACCTGAGTCTCAAGTCCGTCATGGGGCTCAAATGGACGCAAACATACTGTCCGGAGGCGGACTTCGTTGTCAAGACAGACGACGACATCGTCATACATGTCCCCAACCTGATGTCATTGGTTGCTGGATTGAAGGACAAGAAGGTAATCTATACCTTGATTTCCTTAATATCACATTGAGGAATCATTCCTTAGCTCCTAGGCAAAATTTTTTTTTCGCGGCCATCCTTTATCGGGATGAAAAAAAATTGCGGCGTCGCTTAAAACTCTAACCCCCCCATACCACAGTTGTACAAATAGCGCTGCTTGAGACCAAGCTTCGTATCAAGCCCTGTGATTGGTACCACAGATAGTTACATCTGAGCACCAGATCAAGGTTGGTAAATGAGGTACTTTGAGCAGCAGTTTTCAAAATGGTGGAATAAGACAAATTTCATGTGCACCATGTTGCCAGATTACAATTATCATTTTTCTCTAACAATCGTTGCTGTCGAGATACAGATATTAATAGAGAATTCTGTGATATTTTCGATTTTTCTTGCCTGGAGCTCCATCTCTGATAAGATGTGGTACCGAATTGGCTCAAATTTCGAGCTTTGTCTTAACGGAACAGAAGCTTAAGGTGGGAAACTGTGGTACAGGGGTTAAAGCGGTTTGAATACTTAGGAAAAGAAGAAAAAACTGTGCAAATTTAATACTCAAATAACTTTAATGCAATGAATGAAACTGTTTGGATGAATTTTCATTAGAGAGATTAAGCTGTCTTGCGTTCAACGCAAACATAAACGAGTTTCCAAATGCACATAGACCTGGCTGTCAAATAGTTCTCGTTTACATGTACGCAAACCTCGTCTGCTTTGCGTTCACATGAATGTAAACGTGGAAAAAATACTATAAAAATGACAGTGCTGTCAGATAACTTGTCCTGCGTTTACGTTGAACGCAAGACAACTTAATCTTGCTAATAGCTCCTGGTGTTGATATGTTATAAAAACGGATTCCACAGCTAAATTGCTAAATCTTAGTGAAAATTAAATATTATAGCGGCACCCCTGGCATAGGCTCGTGGCAACCAGTTTGAGAACTTAGGTCTTTGCTCATGGTATATAAAATCAAATTTATTTCATCTTTTCCAGGACTCGCTGCTTTGTCATAAGAACAGATCTCGGCAGATTATTCGTCGCGGCAACCCCTTACTGAAGTATCAGGTTGGCCAACATGAGCTTCCAGGCACTTTCTTCCCAGACTACTGTGGTGGCTTTTTCTACCTCATGTCCAGAGGCGCGGCACAGAAGTTGTACGCTGCTGCAGTGCGCACACCCTACTTCTTCATCGAGGATGTGTATATCACCGGCTTCTGCCGCCACAAGGCCGGACTCCGGCTGCTCGACCATCCCCATATCGTCCTCCGGCCACACGTCACGCCTGCCCAAGCCTCCTGCCACTTCGCCGATGGTAGAGTTACCAGTCAGGAGCTGGAACAGAATGAAATGAAAAACGTCTGGCAGGCACTCAACACTCGAGGATTCTTTTGCCCCGTGCCGGTGGAAGTGAACGCCACCAGGAGACATTAGGTGCGGGGCTTATACCTGTGATGGCTGTACATGTTCATCGAATTGGAACCTGACTGGGTATAGTCAGAATCTGAAGACTGAGTAACCACATGACGGTGATCATAAAGTAAGCCACAATTAATATGTGATAAGAGGAATGATGCAAAAACGATGTGGGGGAAGATATGCAGATGTACTGTTTTGCATTGCCGTGTCATTTCTGCAATCAAGACTACTGCCAATTTTCAGTGGGCGTACATTCCACAATCATAATTAGCCAAAATTCAGTTTAGCGGCCATTATTTTACTATAATGGCCTATTCACAATGTTGCGTAATTTGACGCGCGTCCTGCGGTGCTGCCTAAAGGTCAAATCTGACTACAGGCTGGCGCTGCCATTCACTGCCCCACCAAACAGGGCAAAGCAGCTGGCGCTGGCTGCTGCTGCCAGCCATCTTTTTTTTAAAGCCGCAACGCCAGTAGCTGTCAATCATTGTATTCTCTTTTGTGCCCTTTGACTGGATTGACCTACATGGGTCAAAGGGAGGTAAGGGTGCTATTTAAGAAGAGAGTACACAATGATTGGTTGCTGCTGCATTTTTTTTAAAGGAATTTAAGCTTAAAATTTACTAGTGTGATATAGGAGCACAGTATAAGAGGTAAACCAGTATGTGCAATCGTGCACATACTGGTTTACCTCTTATACTGTGATAGGAGATCTTTGAATGGCAACGCCAGCCCCAGCAGCGGCAGCCTGTAGTGTATGTGATTCACCTGAACCAAACCTAAAGGCCATATCACACTACAGGCTGGCCCTGCAGCTGAGGCTGGGGCTGGCTTTGCTGTTTATGGATCGCCAATCACACTAGTAAATTCTAGTGTGAAATTCAAAAAAAATGAAAAGCAGCAGCAACCAATCATTGTGTGCTGTTATCTTAAGACTACTAATTAAGCAGTCTTAATTATCGCCCTTTG
>JAQGCC010001491.1:0-23415 GCA_034698905.1 Xestoiulus laeticollis | reverse complement strand
GGGTGTAATATCGACTTACGTTAAAATATTTTGGGGTAATGGTTAAAAAAGTTCCCTGACCGTTGCTCTAGATGCATCTCAGGACCATGTCGCGGTCCCTCCCTTGAAATGCAGCGTTTGGATTGGTTTCCTGATGGCGGGAATCAAAACTATGCATTTCAAGGCCAAGCTATTGCATGCTCTACAGTTTGTGTGGTGCAGCTTGCATCTTGCAATTTTGGATAGCTTCGACTGCAGTCAACCACAGTTGAAGTTGGCCGCAGGTTTTTTTTTCATGCGGCTAAGAGCCCCCGATTGTGACGTTTTCCCAAGGTGAAGCAAACCCATGTATAACAGACGATTTTTTCCCCATTTCTTGCAGAATTAATAAAGCGGTCTAATCCTTGTTTTTTTTTTTTCGTTTTAAATCTTTTAAAATTCCATATTTAGAATAAATATATGACCATTTACACAACAAAAGTGTTTTAATCTGAAAATGTCGGCCTGGTGCAAAAAATTGCATACCACATGTTGCATCCGATTGCGTTTCAACTGGTCCCTAGAGTAGTCGCGCAGCAAAAAAATCGCCGTTAAGGTAGGTTTGTGTGGTGCGGCTGGCCGTGCAACGCTGCATCAGCATGAAGCCGCTAATAACTGCTGCCAACGCCATCTTATGGAGGCGTTCTCAGTGGCGCGGCTTTCGGCTATTTTTTGCGGCTGCGGCATGACTGCTCTAGGGACCAGTCTAAACGCAATCGAATGCCACACGTGGTTTGCAATTTTTTGCGCCAGGCCAATATTTTCCGATTAAAACATTGTCGTTGCGTAAATGGTGTTATGTTTATTCTAAATCTGAAATTTAAAAAAAATTTAAAGCGAAATAAACAAGGTTTAGACCACTTTATTAATGCTGCAAGAAATGGGTAAAAAATCGTCTGCTACGCATGGATTTGCTTTTCAATGGGAAAACGTCACAATCGGCGGCTTTGAGTCACATGAAAAAGAACACATTTGCGGCCGACTTGCAAATGCCTTCAGCCGCAGTCGAAACTTGCCAAAAGCACACAAACCGTACCTTTAGCCAAAGCCTCAAAGCCGTGCCACCGAGAATGCCTCAATAAGATGGCGCTGGCAGCAGTCATTCGCTATAGTTATAGTATATACAACAGGACTGCTCCAATTAATGTTATTTTATAATTAGTCCCGATGGGGTCCAAACTCATGCAGCATGGCCCTCAGCCCTGCAATTGTACTATTGTATATCTATTGCATGTGGAGGAAAAGCAAAACCGTGCACATTATACTCTTATGTTGTTTATGAGAAACTATATATAATGCATGTAGGTTATACATCTCATTTATATAACACGTTGTTTGATTATGGAAGTTATTTCTAAATGACAATAGCCAGTTTCTTTTTCATCGCTTATCGTTTCATTATAATTTTTCCCATAGAGGGCTCCCACATAAATGAAAAACCTTGAATTGTAAGGAAATTTGATAGGAAAAGTGCATGATTCATTTAATTATAGTAAAAGTCAGGGAAATTCAATTAAGCACACAAATGTTATATTTATTTTAACATGCACATTGACATGTACTGTATATATTAGTTATAACAATTTAGGAAGTCACGGGATATGCAAATCCATTATAGAAATAGGAGAATTCTTTTTTAACTCAATTTCACATCATTTTACGTATAGATACATCTATATGTATATATACCTGTACACGTTATTTAACAACAATAACATTTTTTTGTATTGCCAAAAACAGTATCATAAGTTGTATAGTTAAAATACATTCCGTGACTACAGCATTATAGCATCTCATTAACTTTTTCTCCAAACATCTTAATTTTTTAATCGTTAATATTAAATACATGTATTTTCACAAAAGTGACTTCAAAAGCATTGGTTTTTTATTTGCAGAACGGATTAGTTCTAGCATTGCAAATGAACGATACTGTTTATATTTTTACAATTTGTTTTCTAAACATTAATTGTCCTCAGACACCCTCGGACACCTTGACCCGATTTGGCAGATTTCTGACTTTTCGGAAAGACAAATGTGCGGAAAATTTTAGCTATAGCCACGTTCGTTGTTTGGAAGTGATCTTAGCGAATCGGCCTTGGGAAAACCTATGATGTAACATTCGTTTTCTCGAGTGTTTGATTAATGATCGTGAATATTAGGTATCATTAGGTTCTTTCAACTTTGATCACCTTTGTTGTTAGGTGTTTAATGCGGTTTTTTTTTAAAAATAGTAATCCGCAGCAAGATGTGAAGGATACTAACCCGCTTAACCTCAAAGCAATTTTCAAGGGAGTTCAATAGTGTTAAAACTAATTGAACAACCAGCTGCAATAAGTTTGCAGAAATACAATATGATTTTCATATTAAATCTTGTACAAAACTACATAAAAATGAAATGTTTTTAATGTTCTATTTATATATAATGTTCAAATAAAGAAGTAGAGATATATATATACTTATAAATTATATATTTATTTTCTTGCAATGTGTAATATTTTAGTTTCCAAAAGCCAAGTGTTTATGTATACGATGAGATCTACATGTACGTTAACTATAACCGATGATGCATGATACATGTGTATATTGAAATAATGTGAAATACCATGGGCACATTATAATTTCTAAATAATTTGGATATCTCGAAAAAGATCTCTCTCATAAATAAATTGCAAACTGAACAGTTCCTGTAAGTTTTGCAGATTTATTGGAAACATAATAATGCTTATCATAGAATTTCAAATGCTACATGTGACATTCGATATGCATGTGACGTATTTACAACGGTTTATATTTTGCATGATTATATATAAGCATCACACTTATTCACACTTTGAAATCATAATCGCAATAGTGTTTTACACAATTTCAATTTGAAATTCCCATTCATGTACACGAATTCAAAAACGAATTGTTTACGTGCCATTGAGAATATTTAGGCATACTGCATAAACGTTGACAGCATACGTTAAGTCAAATACTTGTACATGTATTGTATTTTTAGTACTTTAGTATATAAACATTTAGGGAAAAATATCGGGATATTATAAAAATTTAAAACATGTAGTGTTGTGTATACATGTATATATATATATATTCATTTATACATTATATACATAAAGGTATATGTGTATACATGTATATATATATATATATTATTATTATTATACATAATATGACTTAATATGTATGTATGTATATATCAAACATCATATTTACAAAAAAATATTTTCTCAACCCATTTTATGCGTGACCCATCAAGCGATAAAACAGTGTAAAACGTCATGCACACTGTTGGAATTATCAGCGAAATTGGATGGAATAGTCAGGAAAAATTGTATGTTTTTTCACCTGATGGGGAAAGTCTGTGAAAGTGGTTAAAAAACCAATATAGATTCTGTCTATATACTTAATTACTATATGTATTTATTTAAAGAAAAGAATATTAGTTGAATGTACCTCTAAATTAGAAACTTATTTTAATCAATGTTAAATGAGATACGAAAAAATATATATTTTGGGTGATCACCCAAAATATATATATATATATAAATATAATGCGATTATTCTAAAACAACTTCTTTAAGCTTTTTTTTGAGAAATTAGAAATGATGATGACAATATACAACTTCTTGCCTAAATGGATAACAATTTATCGTGTCTATTTAGACAATAATATTGTATACATATTGTCATCATTTTTAATTTTCAGTCGTCATGCATGACTAAAAAAGTCGAACATTTCATTTATGTGGGAACCACTGGATAAATTGTAAAAGCCAATTCCCAAATAATAAAATCCACATCTTAACAGGTCTGAAATGAGGGAAATTTTCCATGCAGTTAGACGAAAGGAAGTAGAAGTCTTACCTGTTTGTCCCAAAAGTCCTTGCAGACTGCTCACAATGGCCAATGTGGTCAAGCAGTATCGCATCCCTGTCATGATGGTCTTGTTTTAATATTTTCACACGGGAACAAATTTTCGGAAGTTTGACACCGGCAAAAAAAAAATTTTGGGAAGCGATATGCACGGCAGTTTTCCCGGCGCTTGGGAATGAACGGCCCGGTGAAAGTACTGCCGTTTTTGCGACACCGCCGGCTTTTATATCTTGCACGCACGTAATCATTATTCTTCGTCGAAAAATGACGATCATCACCATCCCGCCCCCTGGTGTCGCTTGGGGGCGTGAGAAAAACGCTGGCGTACCTGACAATTGATAAAAAAGGTGCTTTTTGGATAGAACGGGGTAGGGACAGAACCACTGCCTGGGGGTCATGCGCACAACCACACGACTGGCTATTGGTCGATCGCATGGAGTTGAACCGGAACAGTGGTTCTGTCCTAGAAACGGAGGGTATAGGTGCCCTTCCGGCCTCGCGGCCGATGTGGGTTTTCCCCAGAATTTGGGGAATGGGGGAGTGGCTTACCCTGATGCGCGCACGTGGTTTCCAAAGGGTTGATGCGGTTCTGGAGATTAAAGATGTTTTTATCTGAAGTGAAAAATTGCGGTTTTGCAGGATGAATTAAATGCAATATTATTTCTGCTTTTCGTTTTGAATAAGAAACTTTTTGAAAAAATAGGAAAATTTGGGGAAAACTGAAATGTAAGCTCACTTTGGATAAAATGTTTAGCAATGACATAAGTGGCCGTCCATAAATGACGTCACGCACTAGGGGGGGGTCACACATTTGTGATGATGTGTGACGAGGGGGAGGGGGGGGGGTTAAGAATTCCAGCTTAAGTGGCCTGGAGCTTAAAAGCCTTGTTTGAGACTAGCCAAACGCGCGTTAACCGCCTAGTCTGCCCTGGGATTAAAGCATGCTTTCATTTGATTAACTAGGTGGTCTGAAAAGTTGTTACACACAAACTGTATTTAGCCAGTGCATCGGACGAAATATCACCACGGTCATTAACATTATGCTTATGTAATTAAGATGTGCTTATATAGTAATACATGTATTGTGAGTTAGACATGATTTATCAATCTGTGGCTAGCTTGTCAAGAAAAATAAGGGCCTCTCTGATTTCCTTGTTTGTTTTTCATTTTTTTTTTTTTTTTTTTTGATTATGGGTTTGGCGACAAATTAAATATTTATTTACCTTCAAATTACATGTTAACATTCGCGATTAGATTAAGCGATGTGAATGACGCTCATGCACCTACTGATACACTTACTACATTTAAAAAGTACTTCATAGTGAAGAAAAAGTATGATTGCCAATAACCACAATGAACCAGTTAAAAATAGATTGCAACATGACACTATCTTTGGACACCATTTTGGAAGCATGTAATTGGAGAGATAATGGGCTTTGGGGCTCTCCATAAATGACGTCGCGCGATTTTGGAAGATTTATGAACCCATTCGCTCCTATGTCACACTTAGTCACAAAAAGTCAGACCCCCTTAAATATGACGTCACAAAGCTCTAACACTCCCCCCCTCTCAATTGAAAACTGGTTATTGTCAATTGTTATCTGTATGTATAATGTGGCACTGCACTCTGATATTGCAGGAGAAAACATGTACATGTATTAAAAAGGAGGCAATGGATAACTAAATTTTGCAAAAATATTTTGATCAAACTTGTTATTTAAAATAGCGCATTTTGATTTTTTGATGTGACGTCACATTTTAAGCATCCCCCTCGACACATATCATCACAAATGTGTGACACCGCGACTTGCGCACTGGTTTCCTGGGACAGAATCATGATTTTACCTGTGAAGAGCGCACGTCAAAGCATGTAAAAATGAAATTTCACCCTCTGGGAAAATCCAAAATGAGGGGTAAATTGTCAATGTGAGTGCAAAGTGAGTGCATGTTTACCATTTAGGAAAAGGGATTTCGATAAATGCATGTACGCCCAATTAAGTAAAAATGACTATACAGCTATGTAGATGCAGTTGTATATCCGAGATAAACAAAACTAGATATACATGTTGTATAAAACAGGGTTATATACGTTAGTATAAAATCATAAATAGTGAGGGGAGAATGATTTATTTTATAAAAAGTCAGAGAAATTCAACACAAATATTACATTTGTTGCCTAGGACAAAATTGAGGTTCATGGTTCAAGAAGACCTGGGTAAGTGCTAATTTTACACAATTTAATTTGAATTATTAACTAATAACAAATGCTACAAGGAAAGTTTCAAGTATGAGTGTGTGCTAGGTACTCAGATTTATAGCGTTTTTATTGCGTTGCTTATCTCATATAGCAATAGGACCCATTGTTATATGGGTCCAATTTGGCCCCATGCAACACAAGAATGGAAACGCGCGTTTGGCTAGTCTCGAGAGCATCGAATTTAATTTAAATCTTAGACATAAAATTTTGTACATTAATATCTCGTGCGATTTAAAAAAAAATTAAAACCCTTGTTTGAGGCTAGCCAAATGCACATTTACAGCCTAGTGTGGCCTGGGGCTAAAAAGTTTCATTAAACCCATTGTATGGGGTCTTATACATGGGAATTTTCACTATGGATATAATAAGGAAAAAACCCCTTCTTTATAGAATGGTTTGCGGAATATCAAGATTTCCATAATATTAATTGTAAATTATGTTATATAACTGCTTCTTTTATAGCTTTTAAGCAACAAGTCGCATTTTTGTCATGCAAGATGGTTAGGGAAAATTGTTTTAAAATCGGAAAAAGTTATATAGGGAGCTTGAAAATACCACTTTTGTGGGAACGCTGTGAAAGTTATGACAAAAGCTTTCTTAATTTCAGAATAGGAACTTACAAACAGCGACTTGGGCACATTCACTTTTATAATGCTTTAATGTTATGTTTAATGCTTAATGCTATAATGTTTATAATGCGCATGCGCCAAAAACGACTTTTTAAAAGTGACTTTTTCGAAGTTCTAAGAAAGTGACTTATTTTAAATAAGTGAATTCCAAACGACTTATTCGTCTGCTAGCACTATGCCGCTAGTGGATTGAGTGAACTCACGATTGAGTCATAATAGAGGGATTGGGCGCCTCCCTTAATGCACCGTCAACTGATTTACCTTAACGAGAACGCATTGGAAAAACATACAGTGCTGTCAATGCGGTTAACATTAAGGGAGCATTAAGGGAGGCGCTCAATCCCTCTATTATACCGCGCTTTGACCTTAAGAAAGTTCTTTTTTGATTAGATTCAACAAATGCTACGGAAAACTACTTTTACTTGGAAAGTGTAAGCAATTTTCGAAATTCATCGTCAAATGATGCATCTTGTTAAAGAAATTCATTGCAAATTTCACACCTTGATCACAAATTCTCCATTAAGGCAGTGACACTGAGCCGGGTTTCGAGTCATTCTCCCGGGGACATCTGGTATATACCACGATGCTCACAGAAATATTTTAATTGAGTGTATATATATAGATTAGTCATGCACATAGCAAATATTGATAACAGGAAATTTCCTTGAAATTTCTCAATGCCAATTAAATCAATTGTCAAATTTGATTTAATACCCAGATTGCCTACACTTTTTGTTGGAAATATTACTATATAAATTAGATGTAGGTACTATTCTATTTTTCAACTATGTTATAGAAACTTACAAACTATGACTTCCGAAAATTGCATACACTTTCCCAGTAAAGGTAGTTTTCCTTCGCATTTCTAGATTCTAATTAAAAAAGAACTTTCTTAAGGTCATTAGATAAAGCGCCGTTTATTATGACTCAATCGTGACGTCAGTCAAGCAATTAGCGGCATAGAGCTAGCAGACGAATAAGTCGTTTAGAATCCACTTATTAAGTTTGTTTCTTTGGCCTGCTCAGATTCTGTTTCTTTGGCACAGGAAATATAAATCCAGTGTAAACCAGGGCAGGAAAAACCTGCACTGAAAAATTTTCAGAGTAAAGTCAGTGCAGCTCAGAATCGTCTGCTAGATCGTCTGCTTCATCTGACTCTCATCTGAAAGATCACTCTTTATTGGTTGAACCAATTCAAAGGGGGCCGCCATCATTTTATAGTATTTATTTCTGTTTCTTTGGTTTACCATTTCACTGTGCACTGGGTTTCACTAAAAGATAGCTCCGCCCATTTCCTGTTTGCACCGAGTAGCACTAAGATGCACTGAGTGCAGGCCAAAGAAACAAACCTATTTAGAAGTTCCTTTTTGTGCATGCGCATGCGCATTTACGTTTGAAAGAGGAAATTCGCCATTTGTAAGTCCCTAGTGTAACTTAACTGCATATTTCAGAAGTACACCCACTTCTTCAAATACCTATTTTAAGAAATTGTTGCTGGTCTTTATCAACTTATTTGAAAATTTTGGTGCTCTTGATTATTCTAAATTTCGACATTATTTTATCATGGAGACGCACAGATTAAAGCAAACTTGGAATTGCATCCAAATTAAACGCAGATCAAGGCAGAATCCACCGAGGGTGTCTGTTAACTGATAACATGTAGTTAGCCGAATTATCTGAACTATATATACACCGCATTTCGGAGTAGTTTTTTCGGTGATGTAGACCTACATGTGTATATAACACGCCAAACGAGATAGCTAGGTCATTTTATCATTTTTGTAATCGTTGCGCGTATATTAATTTCGTCACGTTTATCATTAGTATATGTGATAGAATGGGGAAAATCCAAAAACGTGATAAAACAATATTGAGCACTTATTATTATTATTATTATTTATATTAAAACCTTTTATTTAACTTGACTTGTACGGTGTTTGTTTGTATACGTTCATACTTGTATGATGTTTCAACTCCTTTGATGTCGTTTTTGTGAGGTCCGGTTACTCCATACGGAGTGCCGGACGCAAAGTTGGGATGGACACCCAAGAAATAATGGCCAGTCATCACAAGTTTTCCTACTTCACTGTTTATTTCCACCAACTTTGGATGCAACAACTACAGGGACAATGCCAGCCAGATCCAGATCCCTACAAACCAATGCATCATTTTGTAATAGAGAAGCAATGGGAAACTTAGCCACGACTTCCATCAGCCAGGCTAACAGCAAAATGGTACCGAGTACAAATACAGGCTGCCTGAAATACTATAATTGGAATATTGGAAGGTGACCAACATTCCAAGCCACAATTCCAAAACACGCCATGACCCCGAATGTTGGCTTTCCTGCCGCATTCCTTAGGTCGAAAGCCACCCAGGATCAGCTGCCCCTCCAGATGACCATGACATGGACCTTAGGAATGGACCTATATAGACCTGGAATTTAATCTGCAGCTCAGTCTTAGGTTAAAGTTCCCTTTCTGAACATTTAGTTCAGTTCGTTTACATTAGGAGAACTCAGTTAGCTGAGCACTCCCAGACACTTGAGCACTTTGAAAATTGAGCACTTGTGCCACACATGCGCAATACCACTCATTCGAAAAAGTTTCGTGCACAACTGAGCAGATCTCAGGCTTAATTGGTTGTACATGAAATTTTTTGGACTAGTACGGTATTGTGCATGCATGGCACAAGTGCTCAATTTTCAGTGTGTCCAGGAGTGCTCAGCTATCTAAGTTCCCCTATTATTAAACCCACAAGATTCCCATTTTTTGTGAAAAAATGCATTCATTTCGTTATTGTGCTCTCAACCTTATAGTGCGTCCACACTCCCGTTGAATGGTACACTCGAACATTCGCAGAACTGTCCACCTCAATTCGGAGTGAATGCGGGCAATTTTACCCACAATTCCATTGAAGTTCCATAATTCATCACAAAATAATAATAATAATAATAATATTATTTACAACATGCGCATGTGTGATGAAATGGAGGACTCCTAAGCCAACTAATTTAGATAAATGTGTCACCCTGCGTTTAGATAGGCTTAATTGCATTGACAAAACCTAGCATACGGTTTTCGTTTTCTGCACCTACACATAGGTGACGTTTTTGTTTGTATTATTTGTTTTTCTAAAGTGCACGTATTTCAATGCAGTTTTCGAGCTGCATTGTGCCCGGCCAGTCGTCTTTACTTTTGATTTTTAACACCTTGAAAATTACAACGAGCTAAGATGATGTACATGTACCTTTATGTAATAACGTGTTTCTGAGCATATTTAATTCGGCACCAAAACATGCTCATGAACACCTTTTTAATAGGATGTGCAATATATTTATTTCAAATTATTGTTAAAGGCACAGTGGCAACGTGAAAATCATACACCTACATATCCCAACATGGTATGCAATTCATTTCAAAGTTTAAAGAGGAAAAATAATTTTAATTTAAAAATTTTTTTGTTAATATGTGATTAATTACATGTTAAAGAACAGAAAACAAACATCAATACAGAAAATAACTTGTAAATAACACAGATAAATACAAAAATCAATGTCAAAATGAAAATCAAACAGGAAAGAAATGCCAAAGTGAAAATCATACAGTCCCAATTTCATGGAGTTCTGAGACATTTGAACATGCAGATAAAGAGTAATAGTTTAAATAAGATTGTCAATTTCATTTTCTTTCCATTTTGTGTGTTTATCAAGGAAAACTTTATGTATTTTTGTTATGGGAGCCCATTCTACATGGAATGAACGCAAATTGGTCCTTGTCCATCATCAGAATGGAAAATCCTTCAGGCAAATTGCTGAAATGATTCAAAATGTTCCACAAACCATCCAGCATATCATCAAGTAGTATAAAAAGGAAAAATAAATTATAAGTAATGCTAAGAAGAGTTCCAAAAAAAAGCTTAGTTGCTTCTGACGAAAGGTGGATTCTATGTAATGTGAAGAAAACTCCCAGATTAAAGTGCTTCAAACTTGCTGTTAAGATCGAAACACATCTGCATAAAGTTATCAACCCTGAGACATTGTTTTCAGGAAAAAATAAATTTAATGGAAGAAGGGCCATAAAAAGGTCATGCATCAGTGACAAAAATCGTAAAGTTAGAGTCCAGTTTGCAGAAGAGCATTTAAAATTGATCCAGCAGTTTGGAATAATGTTTTATTTATATTGATGAATTCTTCAGTAAATATAATCAATAAATAAAATCGCATTCAACTCAGTACCCTACTGTCAGCAAACAAATGCCATTTGGTAGGGGGGAAAACTGCTTGATCTTTTTTGGGTATATGTATATAGATTTCAACTTTGAGGGAATAAAAATTATAAACCCCGGGTCTCGAATGAACTATTAATATTATTATACTATTTAATTTTTTATTATAACATGAAGGATTTTCCTTTTATACATACATGTACATGTATATATCAATCACACACTTTGCATTATTTATAACAGTAATGAATTATTTTAAACATCCATATTCGTTATATTCATGACATACACATAAATAAAATGTTTAATTTAATTGCCTGCAGGAATAAAGTTATAACGTATAAAGAATTATACGAAAGCTTCTCCATCGAATTTGATGCGTAAATTCCGTTGACATGTATATATGGTTATTACAGTAAAATGCACTGATGACACAAGAAGGATTACCGGTTACAACATGTGCGATAATAAAGTAGTTGCCAAGTTGGGAAATCAAGGATATCAGAAATTTTAGAGAAATGCTGTAGTTTTTTAGCTCGAATTGCCGATAATTCTATGCCGTAACGCGGTAACAGCAGGGATCCAGGCATTTTAATTGAATTAGTCATATTTTTCAAACAAAAGGCGAGGAAACCCGGGAAAAACCCTAAAGTTATGTCTTTTGTAAAAATAAGGGGCAAGCTCATGCTGACGAGCCGAAATTGGTAGCGTTTTCGGGACGACTGCTTTACGATTATTTCTAGAACTTAAATGTACATGTACGTGTATATATTAATAAAGTTTACATTCAGATTTTACACGGTTGCCATTTTCTTAAAATGCATGTAATAAGGATCGTCTATTAAAAGGATTGTAGTGCACATGGAATAGTAATAATTGCAGTATGGTTCCATATCTTCTAAACGTAATTATATAGATTGCAATAATAGAGGGATCATGCCATTTGTTTGCTTTAAGCACGATATATATACAATTATACAGCATATTCCGTTTATCACGATCAGTCCAAGATTTTAAAATAAACAGCATATCATAAAAAGCTATCAGAATAAAAGATTAATACTACATGTATATCAACCTTCCTTTCAAATTAAGAAATAATTACAGGAACCCCTTCGAATTTTTAAATGGGGATCCCCCTTTTTTCTTTTTTTTTGCAGTTAAAAACATGCCAAGTTTTGTCTAAAAAAACTTCTTTAAACCATTTTAGATGTTGCTGTAATCGATGAAACTGCATTAATTAAGCCTTCCAGATTAATTAAGCAACCAGAAGGTTGCATGCCAGAATAAGCCTTTTTTTGCGAAATTATTTTTCTATTAAATTTTGGAAACTGATAGGAACAAATGAAATGCATAAAAACCTTGCAAAAATATTCTTTTATTTGTTTAAATTTTTTGTTTAAATATATGTATATTACGCTTAATGGAAATATGTCCGTAAAGTTTACTAGACCCTCTACATTTATAAACTTTATGGACATATTTCCATTAAATGTAATATACATAAAAAAAATTAAACAAATAATAGAATATCTATGCTAGGTCCTTGTACATTTCATTTGTTCTTATCAGTTTACAAAATCTTACATGTACAATGTACGTAAGTGCAATGCACCATACACCGTTTTTTTTTTGCCGTCGATCGAGGCAATGAATTTACCGTCATTAATTTATTTAAATCACTTTTTCCTAATTTCGAAGACATTAAAGATTTCATTAGAAGTTATAAAACATCACAATTGTTGCCCAATTCACTAAATAATTGCATCATCTTGACATTGCCCTTTTACATGAAAAAAAAAAAAAAATTGTCGCCAACCGATAAATGATCTAAACTGCCTGTTATCTAGTCTGATTTACCATAGATTGATACGGAATCTTGCATGAAGTTGCTATATAGTGTAAAAAAATGATTATAAGTGCACTATGATGTGTTAACTAACACATCTATTGCAATAATAAATATTGCGATGACAATTGTGCCATATCAGCTGACATGGCTACAAAGTCATGTATACGCATGTACAATAGGCTCCTTCACGCATGCGCTTTTAATCACAAGCCGGCAACGCTTTTTCCGCGTAATTTTTCCCCTGCGAAAAGCGACTTACACTGGTTTCCTGGGACAAAATCACGATTTTACCTGCAAAGAGCGTTCCCCAAAGAATGCAACAATGAAATTTCATCCACTATGATATCCCAAAATGAGGGGGTAAATGTCAAATAAAATACATTGTCATAGTGAATGCATGGTTACTGTATTTAAAATAGGGATTTCCATACATGCATGTACAAATTAAAAATGGCTACATCTCATGAGATGTTTATGAGCGTATACATTTGTTTTCTATTTGCTTTTTTCGGTTTTGTTTATGTTAAAAAACATTTAAATTGCAACATATATATATATATATTTGTGCATGCATCTTCATCAGATATCAGATTCTTTATGGTCATTACTAGTTGAACCTTCATATAGCATATCCCTCCATGTAGTAGATAAAATGGTTCGGTCCCAATGGGATGCGCTATTCACAGGTTTCAAAGTATTCATTATTTTCAAATGCCTAGGTTATAGGGGGTTTTAGGGCCGCTCTTTGTGAGGACCTTCCCCCCAGGTACGCCACTGGAAGTATTGTGTCCCGTACTTTTAGTTTTGCCCCTTACTGCTGGCTCACCAGCGGTCAGCTAGTGGTCGACGGGTCAGGTGCTGCCCACCCCCCCCCCCCCCCTCAGGTCTGGATTTTCCCAGGTGGGAGAGTCCGAACTTTTTGTCCTGGTCCGCCATCTTGTTTTGCCATCACAATGCAATGGGCCAGGACAGTGACTACACCATGTCAACATCACCAGTTTTTCTACATGTGGTTATATTTTCAAATAAAGTAAGTTTTTATTTTGAGTTTATCTAAATGTTCAGGTCCTTGTTGTTTGGGTCTGGGGCCCTAATAACTCCAAGTCAAAACCGGTAAAAATTTTTATCCCACGCCCATGGTCACATACAGTACATGTAAATGTAATTTCAATGCATTTTCACATTGCAGGATTAGGATTTTGGGCCTCGGGCCACATTTTCAACCTCATACAACCAAAATTGGCAATGCACTACCGTCCCCTGATTGGATCTCCTCGATCACATGATCAAATCCAACCAATCAGGGAACGAGAGTGCGTTGCGAATTTTGGTTGAATGTTGAAAATGTGGCTCCTGTATGCAAATATATAAAACTGCATGAGCAATATATGAAAACGATTTGAATTAGAAATAATGTTGACCTCCGTTGTTCTCTAAGCATTTTCAGTTTTAATTGTATAGTAAGATTACAGAAAGTTGTTTACAAATCACCTTTGTAAATCCGCTGTTTTTCAAACTCATTTTACCTGTTGAATATTATCATGTAAGTTGTTTGGCACGCGCCATACTCGGGGGCTTGTGCCCTCAAAATTGTGGGAATTCCCCACCATTGGACTCCTCCTCCAGAATCCAGCAGTAAAACCGGTTACAAACGAGCCCTATATTTACGACTTGTTTATAGGCTAATAAAATTCTAATTTGTCGGCATTGTATGGGGTTAAACGTTTCGCAAGATCAGCCGTTTGAAACACGGCAGTAGAATCGTTAACCTCTAGCAACAACTGTCACCGGAAGTGCGCCACTGGCGGAAACTTTTCAACGTTCAGATGGTTTCCTGTTAATTAAAGGCGTTTCGAAATGCTGGGGAAAACCCCCAAATGGATTTTTCGGGGATAAACAAGTTCCAGAATTTCGGCTTTCTCAATTGTTGCAAAACAATGAAACTGGGTTTCTTTTTTGGGTCTTAAGGCTAAACTCCCCATTTCCTATGGAGAAATTTCTTGATGAGCACAGCGTAATTTCTAATTAAAATTCTGGGGAAAAATTTGGTAAAAATTCTGTTTTCATAGATCTAGTGCATAGAGACTGGTGTCATCGTTTTGCAAATGTATTGATTACTTGCTTAATATTAAAGAAACGTTAATATAAATGCATCTGTGCCCTAGCTGGATAAATAATTCATGCTGTAAAATTAAAATACACAACTTAAATGGTGTAATTAATTTGCTTATCTCGTAACTAAATTCAAATTGCGAAAAAAAAAAAAATCCGAAAAAAGAGATCCGCGTGAAATTTATAATTTATTCTTATTTATTAAATTTAAAATTTAAGGGCCATTTTCATAAAAAAAAACATGGTCTCTGTGCCTTAGATCTATACAAGAAATTTACCCATACGAAATAATTTTGTAATTTTTTTCAAAATTTTAAAATATTACATTAACTTTTGAAATATTAATGAAGACGCCATCTTCATTGCTTGATACTGCGACCTCCTCTCCCCTACAAGTTTTCAATTTATATTTGCCACTATGTGGCGCTACCTTCTCGCGCATGCGCTATTTTGTAACGTGGACCATGTCCATTCATTTCTTTAAACGTGTACAGTATATTGTGAGCACAGAAATGCCAGTTGATAAATTCATAATCACACATTATGTCGACCGCATCATATTGCATATGATGTTAAGCCTGGTCCACACGCAATGTTTTGTTTGACAAATCTTGTGGAATCATGCATGACTGATGATAACACATTTATAGACGGTAAATTAGACAATATGCTGGAAGTGATCGAATGGGACTTGACAAACTCGAAAAATACAGTTGGGCTGGATCCCCAAGTAGCAAGAGGACGTGTAGCTGACGTCATTTTTCGGTCAATTTTTAAAAAAACGCGACTTACGTCGAAAATGACGTCATTTGTATGACCAAAAAATGACCAACCATGTTTGCAAACCAGAAATAATTGCATCCTGAAGCGCCCTTGTGATATAACCAATGAACATGTGATTTCCATACCAAAAATATCCATTTTCTGACCAACATATCATCAGTGTACATCTACATTTATTTTACCAGTTTCTATAAAGTATAAACATTTAAAATATAATCCCAGAAATACATTATACATGTCTACATGTATAGGAACTTAGACACGTGATAACAAATCATCATTTTTTGAAAGTTTTTCTTCTTTTTTTGTTTATTTCTTTGAAATTTCTAAAATTCAAGTTGACAACAAGTTGACTGGAAACCTCCATTCACGATCTTGGGGAATTCCCAGTGAATCTTCTTTGTCAACGACCTTGGAGCATTACGTGCAGGTAATTACTTTCCTGTGAACTAAGCTAAAATGAGCCGATGCTATGGACGTGCCCTTGGTTATTGCTAGCTTTTGTGAAGGCCTTTGAGATTCTCCCTTCAATCGAAACACCTAGTTATGTCATGTGATTGATAATTACAGTATGCTGCTTCAGTTTTGGGATGAATGCTCTGGAAAACTCCACACTGTGGCAGGCTTAACACTATTTATCTTCTAATTGTACATGTACGAGGGATGTTCAAAAAGTTCTTAGCCTAATTATTAGTTGCAATAAACATTTGGGCAGTGGCGTAGAGAGGAAATTTGGTGCTCAGAGCAAAACCCCCAAATTTGTATACAATGAAATTAACCTGTGAATAGCACACCCGCTTGGGACCGAACCATGGGGTGTGCTACTTGGATACTAAGATACTGCATGCTTTATGAAGGTTCAGCTAAAGTGATGACCACGCACCCACGGGTATGTACTAGTACTTGTACGTGTACATGCTGCATGTACATAATTATATCAGTACATTTTTACACCTGTACACATCAATTCAATTCAACTCAGTACACTACAGTCAGCAAACAAATGCCATGTGGTAAGGGGGTCGTATCCATTTTCAGGACAATTCTCTTACGTCAGTAGTGACTTACCCATCATCATTGTTAAATTAAATTTGAAATAAGATTACGCTATATCACTAGGAAGATTATTCCATCATCCAATCGCATGCAAAAAGGACAAGTCATGCATGTAGGCATGCTGCACATGTATACAAGTGCAAACATCTATGTCTACATGCTGTTAATATTACCATAATTAAGATGCACAAAGAAGGATGTTGCATTTTTAATGTTTTTTAACATAAATAAAACCGAAAAAATTGCTTTGGCGTATGCTGTTAGCAGGTAAAATCGCGATTTTGTCCCAGGAAACGAGTGTGCAAGTCACGTTTTGCAGGTAATACGCTATATAAATGTTAGTTTGTTCTATAAAATCAATCCATGCCGACTGTTAGGGTACGATACTTTCAGGTAGTACGCTATATGGAGGGCCCTTATTTGTAAGGTTTCACTGTATATAAATTTTTCGAGATGTTTTCAGTTGTTCAGTTTTTTGAAATTTTCATTTCTTTCCCTGGAACAGTGCATTTATGAGCAAAAGATCACGCGTGGGGAAAGATTAAGAGAACCATAAATATTTGGTATACAATTAATGTAGTGCGTGTTGCTTTTTTACAGCCTAAAGTCGAAAAAACATAGAAGTTAGGTTTATAAAATGAGAGAAAGGGTATACAAACCTCCGTATATTAAAATGCAACTGAGTGTAGATGTACAATTATTTTCTTATTTGCCCAACTATAATGCCTAAAGGTACGCGTTCGCTGGCGCGACTGGAGCGACCGCGATATGACTTCAGAAATATCGCTAGTCGCCAGTCGTCCACAGTGTTGATTTCGTTGCCACGACTTCATGTACGAGGTTGTGAGTACAAATTCGTATAGCGCCACCTATGGTCGCTTATATTAATTCCACCGTATATATAATTTATTGTGGAATAATTCAGTGTATCACAATGTAAGCACAGTTATGCACTGAATTATTAAAAAATAAACGTTTATTAAGTCAGATTTGAGTCCGGTTTAAGTTAGATATTAGTATTTATTTAGTCAGATCACGGCGACTCCGCGATCTGACTGCTCCGGGAGGAGTTGAGTCGGCGTCGCCCACGATGAGACGTCCAGTCTCAGTCGACGATCCATTCAAAGGAAATCGCTCCTATTAAAAATGGTGGTAACCAGTCATGGAGCGACTCCTAGCAGACGATAGTCGCGGTCGCCAGTCGCTCCAGTCGCGCCAGCGAGCGCGTACCTTAACCCGTAAACCGTTATTTCAACCTTTTAGTTTGTTGCGGGAAACATGTTCGATTCAATTTATTACATTTTCCCATAATTGAAAATAAATAATTCATCGATTAAAATAATTTACCGTACCTTGCAGACGCAAAGTAATGCTACGACTATGTAACGAAGGGGATTGGTCATTCGTTGGCTATATCGAACGTTCGTTATACGGAGAGGCCTGTTTTTCCCACATTTTGTTCGCTCCTAGGCGGCTTTCGATGCTTTTTGTGCCACCATTAAAAGATTCTTTTGTTATGAACGCTACCGAGCTTTCATTATACAAAGAGGACAACAAGATTTTAAATATTTGTTCACTATATCAAACGTTCGTTATACATAGAGGCCTGTTTTTCCCACATTTTGTTCGCTCCTAGGCGGCTTTCGATGCTTTTCATGCCACCTTTACAGTTCTTAGCCACTGAAATGAAATTTTAAGATTGTTTTTACTATGTTTTTACCCGAACTCGTTTGTGTCCTGTATTCATGCTAGAATCATGCGATGCGCAATTCTTCGATGCGCCGCTGTACTATGTGCGGGTGCATCACAAATCGCAGGTTTGGCTTTAGGAATCATTCCAATCGCTGATTGGAGTATGTTTCTACCCTAAATTCGTTTGTGTCCTGGATTCATGCTAGAGTCTTACGATGCTCTATTCTTTGATGCGCAGCGGGTGCATCGCAGGTACATCTTTAGGAATCATTACAGAATGAAGTGATTCTTTAATCGCTAATAGCACTGTGTTTTTACCCTAAACTCGTTTGAGTCCTGGATTCATGCTAGAATCACGCGATGCGCAATTCTTTGATGCGCCGCTATACTATTTTTGGGTGCATCGCATGTTTGTCTTTAGGAATCATTCCAGAATGAAGTGATTCTTTAATCGCTGATAGCACTATTTTTTCCCAAACTCGTTCGTGTCCTGGATTCATGTTAGAATGATGCGATGCACAATTCTTCGATGCGCCGCTATACTATGTGCGGGTGCATCGCGAATCGCAAGTTTGTCTTTAGGAATCATTCCAGAATGAAGTGATTCTTTAATCACTGATAGCACTGTGTTTTTACCCTAAATTGACCAACAAGATTTTAATTAAAAGTTTTTTTTTTTTTTTTTTACCCAGACAAGATGCTCGCGTCATTCGTCGAGAGAGCGCGCTCTTATTTCCGGGCGATCGAAGATTCCCGCTAAAGAATCTTCATTCCCGCATGTCCAAGAAGAAGCAGGAGGAGGAGGAAAGACCGTCTTACCCGCTGTCAGGGTATCCGGCAACAGCGCGTTAGTCAAAATGGCGGATCCGTACTCGTTGTTCGACACCAGCGCGGGCGGGGTGATGGGCGAGATGAGCGGCATGCGAGGTGGCGGCGGTGGCGCCGGCGGTAGTTACGCCGCGTCTCACCACCAGGGGATGATGTCCGCAGGAGGAGGAGGAGGAGGAGGAGCCGGAGGAGGAGCAAGTGGAAGTGGCGGAGGAGGAGGAGGAATGATGGGAATGCCTGATTCTAGCCTCATGGGTGCCATGATGCAGCAGCAGTCGCAGAGCATGCAGACTCAGCAACAGCAGCAGCAGCAGGGAAACAGCCAGTCCATGAACGCCTACGCTTACCACCAGGGGGTGGTGCAGTCGCCAAAGTTGCAGCACTACGGGCAGTACGGAGCAGTAGGAGGAGGAGGAGGAGGGGAATACCCTTCCTCCGTGGCCTCTCGGCTCCACCATTTGGGCGGCGATCCTTCCATGCGTCCGATTCCCCACCAGCAGCAGATGTCTTCGGCAAGCTCCATGATGTCATCCATGATCCAGCAACCGCAGCAACCACAGCAACCGCAGTATTCGCAACCGATCCACAGACCTCCAGTAAATCCGAGCCAGCAGCAGCAGCACGCCATGTATTCTATGCATAATAGCAACGTAACTCCGACGCAATCCCAACTGCAGCAGCAGCAACAACAGCAGCAGCAGCACCACGCAACTATGCAAATGAACCAGGGAATGATGTGGCACGGACCACCGCAGAACCACGGACCACCGCAGAACCCTTATCCGGGACATCCGCAGCAGCAGCAGCAGCAACAGCAACACAGGCCACAACCGCAGAGCCAGCCGCAGCCGTCTTACCTGCAGAGGTTAGAGTACGGTTCGGGCGGCATCGATCCGCAGCGGTTGGCGCATTACTCGGACGCTGCGGCGGCGATGGACCACCAGGGCGGTGGTTCCGTGCGGCACATGGCCCAGCTGCAGGCCGCGGGCGGTAAAATGGGACCGGCTGGGATTCAGCAGAGGCCGCAGGGATCTCCTTCTTACCAGACTGTGGCCGGATACCACGACGGCGGTGCTGCCGAACACAGGGTGCCGCAACCGCACGCCTATTCCTACGGCGACATAGGAGGACTGGTGCATCAGGGACAACCAAAGGCGCCGCAGTACGGATCGCCTTACGGACCCAACGGTGCCGTGCAAGGCCAGCCGTATCAGGTCCAGCAACAACAACAGCCGCAGCAGCAACCACATCCAGCAGCCGGCGGACATTCGCTCGTTGGAGCCGCGGAACCGCCCATGGTGGGCGGCGGTGTGGGAAGGGCGATGTATCCGCAAGCGCCGCAGTCCGTACCTAACGGAAGCCCACAATACAGACCACCCTATCAACAGGTGAGCCGCAATTTATGTTTATTTTTTGGGGTTTAGGTTTTTAATGTTCTTTGCAATTGGATGAATTCAAGGATTTTTTTCAAAACCTTCATATCGAGAGGTTCTTTTTGATGAATTCTTCAAGGATCTTTAAAGGACATCTTGAAGAAGTCTTTCAAAGATCCTTGACAAAGTCATCAAAGAACCTCCTGATGAAGGTTTTGAAAATACTTCAAAGAACCTCCTGATGAAGGTTTAGAAAGGTTTTGAAAATACTTCAAGGATCTTTGTAAGACTTTTTCAAGAGGTCTTTTGATGACTTCTTCAAGGATCTTTTAAAAGACACATTCAAGATGTCCTCTGATGACTTCTTCAAAGATCTTTGAAAGAGTTCTTCAAGAGGTCATTTTGATGACTTCTTCAATTGATCTTTAAAGAACATCTTGAAGAAGTCTTTCAAAGAACCTCTTGATGAAGGTTTTGAAAATACTTGAAGGATCTTTGTAAGACTTTTTCAAGATGTCCTCTGATGACTTTTTCAAAGATCTTTGAAAGAGTTCTTCAAGAGGTCATTTTGATGACTTCTTCAATTGATCTTTAAAGAACATCTTGAAGAAGTCTTTCAAAGAACCTCTTGATGAAGGTTTTGAAAATACTTGAAGGATCTTTGAAAAGACTTTTTCAAGAGGTTATTTAATGACTTCGTCAAGGTTCTTCAAAAAACTTCTTCGAGGATCCTTGAAAGACTTCTTCAAGAGGTCCTCGGATGACTTCTTCAACGAAATTTAAAAGAAAATCTTGAAGAAGACTTTCAAAATCCCTGGCAAAGTCATCGAAGAACCTCTTGTTGAAGGTTTTGAAAAGTTTTGAAATATTTTGAAAATACTTCAAGGGTCTTTGAAGTAGTCTTTCTTCTTCAAGAGGTCATTTGTTGACTTCGTCAAGAATCTTTCAAAAACTTCATCAACTTGTCCTTTGGTGACTTCGCCGAGGATCTTTCAAAGTCTTCTTCAAGAGGTCATTTGATGACTTCTTCAAGAGGTTCTTTTGATGACTTTGTTAAGGTTCTTCGAAAGACTGCTTCAAGGATCCGTGAATGATTTCAAGAGTTCCTCTGATGACTTCGTGAAGAATCTTTGAGAGACTTCGTCAAGAGGTCCTCTGATACCTTATTCAAGGATCTTTGAACATTTTTTCAATAGCTCCTCTGATGACGTCATCAAGGATCTTTGAAAGAGTTCTTCGAGAGGTCCTCTGATGACTTTGTCAAGAATTTTTTCAAAAGCTTCTTCAAGAGTTCCTCTGATGACTTCGTGAAGGATTTTTGAAAGTCTCCTTCAAGAGATCAATGATGACTTCTTCAAGAATTTTTCAAGAGGTCTTCGGATAACTTCTTCAAAGATCTTTCGATGACTTCTTCAAGGATCGAAGGATCTTTGAAAGACTTCATCAAGAGGTCGTTGGTTCAGATTGAGTCCTCCGAACAATTAACGGGGTGCTTCAACGGCCTCTTACAGGGTTGCCACTCGCCTGCAAGGTCAGGAAAAGTCAGGCAAATGAAAAATAGTCAGGCAAAGTCAGAAAAAGCGGTTTTGAAATATTATAAGTTTGATTCACTTCTTGCAAAACAGTTTCCTCCCTTGAAGCGCCCTTTAATTTTGTTTTTTTTATACTCAGCAGGTAACTGTGTCGCCACGGCGACCGACCCCAACTCCCCCCGTGGTGGGATCTCCCATGCCGCAGCACACCCCCGACCGCAGCCACGTCCTTTCCACATCTCAAGCTCAGGGATCCTTCAGCACTCCTAGCCCGAGTCTGAGTCCGGCGCTCGGCCAATCCAGCCTTCAACAGCTGGAGCAGATGGTGATGCCCGTGGCTCAGCAGCAGCAATCCCATTCCAGCCCGTTCCACGTGGCAGCGGCTGCGGTCCACCACTCTCAGGTCGCGTCGTCGTCTTCTGTGCAGCAGCCGCAGTACTCCATGTCGCCCATGGAACAGCAGCAGCAGCAGCAGCAGAGACAACAACAACAGCAGCAGCAGCATTTGGGACATCACGTACAAATGCCGCCTGGCGCGGTGTCCACTTCTGTCTCCGGCGGCACGCCACCCATCCTCAGCGCGGGAAGCCCCGCTATTTCCAACAGCAGCCCTGGCAGTGGCGGCGGCGTTACTTCGGCACCGCAGAACAGCGTCACGCAACAGCACAGCCCGTTGGTCAGCAGGCCGGGAGGAGGAGGAGGAGGACAGGGACTTCAGCCCATGACCATGAAAGCGGTGCCGCCGCCTTTCGAGATGATGCAGCAGCAGCTACATCAGCTGTACAATATGCCGCAGAACCAGCAGACGCAGCAGAAGGTGAGAACCGCACAAAGTTCTCCGCGGGTTTTTAGGGCAGGGGGGTTTCCAATCTTTGTAGGCCCGCGGCGCACTTACAAGTTTAGTATTTTGTCACGGCGCCCTTTACTTTAGTAAACTATTTGGAATAGATAGAGTGACTATATATATATATTTTATAGTCGAAAGAAATAGGTAGGGAAGAGTGGGATTGCACATTTGAACACTTTTTGAAAATGTTTTTTTCAGCTGTTTAATTATGTTTATTTAAATTTCCCACGCTATAGTTAGTTAAGCCCCGTTCTCACGGAGCCAATAAAGCCGCGACTTTTCTGTCACGATTGCAGTTTCCATCGTGCGAACAGTTTTTCATGTCACAGTCGC
>JAQGCC010001490.1:0-23419 GCA_034698905.1 Xestoiulus laeticollis | reverse complement strand
TTATAACAAGTAGTTTTTTTAAAAGTATGTATCAAAATTTCCCCATAGGAATGGGGGTGTGCAGTTCAGCCTTAATGTATGATTAGGAATTGCTACAGATCTATTTTAAAGCAACAGAAAAATGGACCTCAGCGCGTGCATTCAGCATGGGAATCAATGCACGTGAACCATTGCACGTGCTGGTGTTCCGAGATGAAAGATGGAATGCAGTATTCCAGAAATAGTTTGGAATGTGTTCCGTTTTCGAGTTCTTCAGTCAAAGTACTTGAGTTGTGTTTGAAACCGAGTTTAAATTTGGATGGCTTTGTGATAAATATCACCATTTAAAGGTAAAATAAACTGAAATGGCCTCCGGTGAGATTTGCCTGACATTTGATTTAACATCCAGAAACAGTAATGTCCTAATTAAGTTAACATCTGAGCTATATCTCCATCAACAACAAATAGTATGCATTGGCCACAGAAGTTATATATTGCATTCTTTAGAAGACATGGTTCTATGTCTTACAGGATGCTACAGGTAACGGAAGTCATCAACGGGCAGAATATGCTCCTAAGTCAAATATAACAAATCTGTTGTAAAAGAAATGCATTTAGATGGAGAAAATGCATTCCGAATGCATTTCTTTTGCATATAGGATATAATACATATGCATGCAGAAGTATACCAGAAGTATATCTCCCTGAACTACTCCACGACAGATTATCAGCAATGTAAATCATTTACATGTACAGGGTGGCCCAAAAAATTGATAATAGGGAGATTGCGCAACAACGCTAACTACGCTATCGACAACACTGTATTTTTTGGATGGGTGTACACGACATTAGAGGGATTGAGTACGCCTCCCTTAATGCCCCGTCAACTAATTTACCTTAACGAGAACGCATTGGAAAAACATACAGTGCAGTCAATGTGGTTAGCATTAAGGGAGGCGTGCACAATCCCTCAATTATAAGCATTAGCGTGCACGCTAACGATGGTGATATATCTCCTTATTATCTCGTAATTAATTCAAAATTCTATTAACTATATCCATAATAGCTTAAATAATTTACTAAGAAAGTGTCCCTTAGTATCCAGGATCCGCGCCAATACAATATTTATGTGTTTAGACACATTTATTAAACTTGTTGACGTATATAGGGGGTATCTCAAATGACGGTTGTTGATTTAGGGGTGGGAGAAGGGCAATTTGTAGCCAAATATTGTTGACGTCATTTATGGACGGACTACCTATTAAATAACTCTTTGCTACGAGATGTTATAACTTTTTTTGGCTCACTCTGCCAATTATAGGTGCCTAAAGTCAAAACTGATGTTAGTTAACTCATAATCTTCAGATAAAACGGAAATTTCCGGTTAAAAAAGCCAAGAAAGATTGTGGGAATTGATTTGATAATTTGTCACGTGTTACCGTTATCACAATTACTGGACGAGGACCTACGTGTGACATTTGGTAGCCACAAGCAGACTACTTACAAGTATGCACTCCTCGATCGGTCTCGCAGGTGACCAATGAAACATCCCCGTGGAATCGTATTTCATTTCGGTTTTTTCGAAATCGAAATCTTTCCTTTCATCGTCAGCGATATTGACCGGAAGTGCACGATCAGCGGACGGAACCAACGTCGAATTACTGCTATTGGATTGACGATTCGTAGGCCTGGAATGAAAAGCACGATAACGAAATTAGACCTTAAGATGTTCAAAACTTTCACATATACACCTAAATAAAAAAATCGATTAAAGAGAAGGAAGAAAGGACGGACTTGGGCGAGGTGGGTGGGTCGGGAAAATCCTCAAGAATTTTTTAAAAAGTAATCCGAAACCCATCAGTTTAATAATAACGAATTGATATCCCTGGAATTCAGCAGCAAGATCCACAATTTTAAATCTCAAAATGCCATTTCTTCTTAAATCCGTAATAAACATGCACAATTCATTTCATACCGATTCAACAATATGTACAGTACTTACTAATAATATTCAACGACGAAAAACATGAATTTTAATAATGTTCAATAGATATTTAAAAAAAAAATTAAAACAAGACGATGTGTGGCGCCTCAGGTGGTGGACATCGTCAAGAGACATTCTTAGCATTCACCATGTTTTCAATGAAGGGTTTAAACGTAATTTTACCTAAATATTAATCGATATTAAAAAAATCTACGAATATAATATGTGGCGATTAGAAGAGGGAAGTGAAATTGATAGAGATAGAGAGAATAAGCATTCCTGAGCAGCCATATTTCCCATGCCGCGAGCAAACAGGCAAATATCAGCCAGATACAAAGTGGGCCAATGGCATGCAACATGCCGAACCACTGAGAGAATTAGTACTTTGGAAAAAAAATGCATATTTAAATCTTGTCTACGAATTAAAACTCTAATTCATGTCGGTGGAAACTTGAGAAGAAAAAAAAAATCCTGCTATTCTCTACATGTAATGTATTCTAGTCCTAAAGGGATGCTTAGCCTAAAGCCAAAATACATATATCTACTCATGAGTTTAAGAAATTTTAGAAATTTCAGCTAAATTTTCTGTAACTAAGCTACTTTTATAAGTAATGACTTCATAGTTATCACATTAGTGCTTCAAAAATTAAAATGCATCAAAGATTAATAGTCAGAAATCGATTTTTTTAAATGTTGCAGCTTGCAATTTTTGTTAAAATTTGAGTTAAAATTTCTGTGCTCTTCAAGATGGCTACAGACTAGCATCGCGTCACATGAGCTCACGTGATGGCACGCATGCTCACGTCACGTGAAATCACTGTTATCACGTCATGCGCCTTACATCACGTACAAAATTAATTTTTTCACTTGGCATGAGCATGCGTGCCATCATGTGAGCTCATGTGATGCGATGGCAGTCTGTAGCTAACTACTTCTATAAATAGTGACATATTAGTTTTCAATTTAGTGATTTAAAAGTTAAAATTCATTAGAGAATGTCAGAAATCGATTTTAAAATTTACAGTTTGAAAATGGATTTAGGAATAAGATTTCAAAAGTTATCAGATATACTACAGATATTAAAAAGGATCTGGATCTATGTACCAGAAATACAACTTGTAGACGATAATACAGCGAAACCTGCTAAAGGTGATCACCCTAAAAATGGCCAAATTAGGTCATTGTATTCAGGTGGTCACTATACAGAGAATTTTTATGAAGGAAAACATACATGTATGCACTAAAACCAATTTATGAAAAGGGGTTTTACTGTAGTATTAAAAATCAATTATAAGACCAGGGTATTACTTTAAAAGCCTTGATTTGAATTTCAAAGAAAACGTGGTTTCAGGTAAATAGAACTTGTTAACACTTTTAAACATAATTAATAATATCTAATAATTTTTAATTCATGACATTCAAACATTTTTTTCAGATAGTAGAACAGATAGTTGATTTAAAACGAACTGAACATCTCAGTTCAATTCTGTTGGTCACTATAAAGTCCATTAAAACATTCTATAATATTTGGCAACCTAGCATAGCACCATTGTTGGCAATGCTGTCTTTACATGGAAAAATAATTTAAAAATTGACAAAATACCAAAGTTCTGCACAAGGAAAAACATATTTTCCGGATTCAACCTATCGGAACTATAAGCTAAACAGATCCTACCAGGTCCCATTAAGTACACCATTACCTATTAGAGGTTCTAGTAGGACCCTTACTCTTTCGTGTCATTCAGTGGTTGGTTGTAAATGGTGTTTTTTTTTTTCATTTTGTGCTGCGGGTGTCATTGTGAAAAGAGGAAGTGAAGCAACACAGCGAGAGGAAGTAAAAAAAGCCATGAAAAAAAAGATGGGGATGAGAAGGACAGGGATGGACTAAACAATAAGGAAAAAAAAGGAGGAATATGGTAGGGAAAAAGGAGAAAACAGTAGTGAATTCAAAGCCAAAAATAGGGGAAGAAGAGGCCTACATGAGCTTTTTTACTTCATAGGCAAGGTGATAGCCTGCATAGTGGTCGGGGCCGGGCTTCCGAGGTTGGCCCCCCTGCGGCGTGCCAGAAACAGGACTGGAATGAGACAGTAGATAGAAGGGTTTGTGATATTGACAACAGGCCATACACAGACACATTCAAACGACCAAGAACATCGAAAACAGAAACGAAAAATATGAAAAACAAAAAATAATCGGATGTAATCCAAAAAAAAAAAAAATGAGTCGGTGGTCGGTGTATAATACTGTCTGCATCTTGTGACTGTTTTATATATTTTTTGGGGGAGATGATAATGTTTAAAAGTCTAGGTATTCTGTATCTAATCACGAAAAAAAAAGGGTTGGTGAATATCGATATTTATACCGAGGGCAATATTCGCATAAAAACCGTTATCAGTTCACTCTATGAATAATAACATGTCATGGATAGAGTGCATAAAAATAGGCGAGGCAAGATAGGTCTAGAAGCCCTCTTATAATAAGCATGGTGTTGTTCGCTATACGATTTCCAAAATACAACATTCTATCTTGTAATAGGCCTGGTGCACACGAGCGACGCGGGCGTCGAACATATGCATCTTGCGATTCGCGAGACACTAGGTTCCTTCACGTGAACACTTTTTAACAGAATCAGGGAGTGCTGTTTTCGGCGGAAGTGATACTGCGCATGCGCGAGCAGCTGCTTATCGCCGCCATAAAAAACATTCACACAGACACGTGCTTAAACAGCTGCTCTGTTACGTCGTCTGAAGCTTATCGAAGGTTAAGGGTTACACAAGGGTAAATTTATGGTCATAGCACTTATCAACATGGTATGAAAGAATGTTTACATAATAAAAAACTCTAAATAAAATATTTAAATTTGTAAAAATATAATATGTTGATTGTATGTTGCTTGTAGTTTTGCGTCCAAAGTTGACGTTTTTCGTCTGCTGTATTCGTTTACAGCCACTTGTTATTTTTGACCGTTCAAAATTTCCAGCCGCGGACGCATGCGCTCAAATACTTCCTTCAAAAAAAGCGGCAGCGGTTGGATATGAAAAGCGTTCGCGTGAAGTAACCTACTATTTTGAATGGGGGGGCTGCAGAAGCGTGCGTGTTATGGTCCATTCACAACGTCACGTTTTTTGACAAGTGTAACATGACGCTCAGCCCTGCGCATGTGCTAAATGAAATGGGCGTGGCCTAATGACGCCGCAGCGTCAACACAATGCAAAATGGTGCCTCTGATATATTTTGCCGCTGATATATTATGGCGCTTCACTGAACGGCATTTTAATTTCAATAACGCAATGTGACGTTGTGAACTGAGCACACAGCGTCATGTCGTCAGCAGTAAACGTCAGCGACACTGAAGCGTCGCTGACGCGTTGGTTGTGACTGGGCCATTACCGATGAGGTAACACGTCAGCGCATGTGTCATTTAAATTAGCATTTTGAAGAATCGAACGACTGCACCGCACGAGAACCGCACCGCTCATGTGTATCATACTTTAGGCCAGTTGCATACAAGCGGCGCAGGTGTGGAACGGTAATGCGGTGATTCCGCATCGTAAAATGAAGGTGAACACGAGCGATGCGGGACATGTGCATAATTGTTTTAGCACGCATTTTTTTGCGATCTCGTGCCAGTTCGGCAAGAGACGCTCATTTTTTGCATGGTCTGCAGTCCCCCCCCCTCCCCCCTCCATTCTAAACAAAGTCTTGCCAAATCGCAAGATGCAACTGTTCCATGCCTACACCGCTCGTGTGCAGCGGGCATAAAGCTGGTTACAGACTATTATCATTTCACATGAGCGCAGGTGATAGCACGCGTGACACACCACGTAAAAAAAAGTAGAATTAATTTTTTGGAATTGTTTAGAATAATAGGGGTTTACAAATTGCGGCTTTCCTCTTTCACTTCCACTTCGTGGTTTATAATGCGCATGCGCCAAAAACGAAAACGACTTTTTAAAAGTGACTTATTTTAAATAAGTTAATTCCAAACGACTTATTTGTCTGCTAGCACTATGTCGCTAGTGGCTTGACTGACGTCGCCATTGAGTTATAATAAACGGCGCTTTATCTAATGACCTTGAGAAAGTTGTCTTTAATTAAAATCTACAAATGCGAAGAAAAACTACTTTTATTTGGAAAGCGTAAGCAATTTTCGGAAGTTGTCGTTTGTAAGTCCCTTATATAGCATAGTACATGCATATATGGGCCTCACATTGTTAATCACCTCATGCTCCTCACATGACATAAATGCATTCAACATTTTTTTTCACGTGACGTGCGTATGTGATATGAAGACAGTCTATAGTCTGCTTTAGACTACCGTAGAAGTGATACTGCACTTTAGGGTATTCTGAATATTAAGACCAGACGCTATGATCATATTCCATTATCCAGAATGCACTGTAATTGCAGCAATAAAATAATACAGTAAAACCTGCTAAAGGTGAACACCCAAAAAAAATTGCCAGATTCGGTCACTGTATACAGGTGGTCATTATACAGAAGAATTATTATGACAGAAAACCTGTACATGTACATATGTATGCACTATAATAAATTATTGAAAAGCGGTCACTATGCAGAAGTGGTCACTATAGCAGGTTTTACTATACAAAGTTATCTACATGTGAAGATGTTCCCATATTTCTCCCTGTCATCTTCCCAGTTTTATGAATCGATGTAGAAAATGGAAAATAATGATAATAATCGATTCAACTTAACTCAATGTTGCTCAGAAACCTACTGTCTGCATGGAAATATCATGTGATAGGGGGAGTAAAATCCATATTCAGTAAAACCTGTCTAAAATCATACTCTTGGAACAAGTGAAACATACATGTATGCGTTTAGACTGGATATGCTTTCAGACAGGTTCATCTGCAGACATTAATCTAAAGTCGGATCCAACACATTTTATGCTTTTAGACAGATCATACAATATCCAAATGGACTTAGAATTTTTCTAATGTAATGCCATAATAATTTATTTAGAAGTATTTATCCAACCACATGGAAGAAGGCCTATTCTGAATCATCTAATCAAAGGTATTAATTACAATCAGTTAATTGGGATAAGATATGGCACAAAATAGTATGTTGTTGAAGCATGCTGTTAATATTTCACCAAGTTTGGTTAACAAATAGTTGGTTTGGGTTTTAAGTAATTAAGACAATTTGGATATATGATAATTGGAGGTATAAAAGTGTTTCGTGGTATATATTATGAAAGAAAAATGAAAAAAAAATAATAAAAAAACATGCATCCAGTAGTAAAAATGCAAAAGGTTTGTGTCGAAAATAGGACGTTCACAAAATGGCATAACAAATATATTTAAATTAATGTTTACCATTTAATTATTACTATGAATATATGAAAAATAATAAATCTTGAGACTTACCTACTAGAAGGTTTCCTACCCAAAGGTGAATTCACGGGCGACGAATTTTTTTCCAATCGATTTGGATTGTTATTTGGGTTTCGAGGTTTTGGGGGTGCTGGTTTGGAGTTGACCAAAGCAGTTTTTTCACTGGTTTGAGTATGCCCGTGAACTAGGTATGACAAAATAAAACACGATCAGAAATAGCTTGCAAATAAACCATGAAATTAAAAATAAATTTAAACTAAATATTTAAAAGTTGAATTCAAAGTTCATAATAAAAACTTTGCATTCACCCTTTAACCTAATACTCTAAACGAAATTCAATACAGTCAGTTCTAATAGAACACGAAATAGGGA
Organism: Xestoiulus laeticollis; assembly: GCA_034698905.1. NCBI lineage: Eukaryota > Metazoa > Arthropoda > Diplopoda > Julida > Julidae > Xestoiulus > Xestoiulus laeticollis. The sequence continues at coordinate 15,720 of JAQGCC010001490.1, read as the reverse complement.
GGTCCTGAAAAACCCATGGTTTGGAAATTTTCAATTGGTCCACTAGGAAAACACCAAATTTCAAATGTAGTAAGAAAAATTCAATAAAAAACCTAAAATTTCACTTGTAGTACGCTACATACTGTAAATACACTAAATGATTGAAATTATGTGCATGTCGAGCAACAACAAGATAAAGCTGGCTACAGTCTACCATCATGTCACGTGAGCTCCCGTGAGGGCACGTGGAAAGAATGTAGTAGAATGTATTATTTAGAATTATTTAGCATTGTCGACGCATGTAAGGGCTGGTTCACACTGTTATCACGTCATGCTCCTCACATCACAAACCTGGCCTCACGCTTGCTGTCACGTTTTTCATTTCGTCCATATAGCTGACTAAAGACAGCCATCACGTCACGTGAGCTGACGTGCTGGAACGAGCTTACATTTTTAACCGTGATATCGCCCAGTAAACAAACTGCTGTCATATACTGTACGTGACAGCACGATGGATTTTTACAACGGAATCTAACAAAAAAAAATAAAAAATGGAGCCTATTTGAACGCGAAAAATATTAACGTGAGGACGTGATGTCACAAAATACATAGACGCGCCAGATAAGAAAAACGTGAGGCCAGGTTTGTGATATGTGAGGAGCATGACATAACGGTTTGAGCCCCGCACATGGGGGTCATCACGTGAGCTCATGTGACATGATGGTAATTTGAGGCCAGCTTTATATTCAAAACATATGCAATTTTTTAATTTTAGTAATTTGTTCTAGATATTATTAATATATTATGAACAAATTCAGGCTATTTAAACACGCATTGTAGCAGAACTGACTGTATTTCCAAAAAAAAAAAAAAAAAAATTAAAATGAAAATATAAGCCTAAATTTGACTAAATGTAGCATTAGCACGACAGCTTTACTATTAATATCTAAACTACTATGCAAACCAACACACTAAGAACAGGCCAAAATTAAAATATTTAGAGTTTCGATTTAAAAAAATATTCATTAAAAACATCGATGACAAAATCGGGGAACATTACAAGTTTTAATTTTGAAATTAAAATTTAGATTATCTAAATTTATCTTGATTTAGATTTAGTTTGAAACTCGCATTGTTCCCCGTGTGGAGTTATACGATTAACACAAAATAGGTGAAATGAAAAAGTTAAATAAATATATGACAGGACTGTGACGAACGAGGGATGAGTTTTAATTTTTGTCGAACCACTGTATATTTTGAACACATGAAAATCATGCATGGATATATGAAAAGTAGTGACACGTTACGATTTTACGGAAAAAAATGAGAGAGAATATATATATATATATATATATAGTTAGGTAAAAATATTACGGAAAGGTAGAAAAATAGATATAAGAAGAATATGATATATTTGTGCAAGAAACGTGAGGAAGCAGGAAGATATGTTTTACCGGAGGAGTTTTTAAGAAAGTTCAGTACATCTATGAGAAGTAAAAAAAAAAGTTGGTTGTGATAGTATCTAAATTTATGAATTAAACGAAGAAAAATTGTAATACTATCTTTATCATATCAAGTTTTTGGAATAAGACTAGGAGTAAAAAAAAAACACTCGAATTTGTGCAAAACGTTCAAAAATAATGAACAAGGTTTGGGTAAATCGATGTCATGGGTGCAAATTACACACTAAAAAAAGTTGGGTTAAACTTGTAACCCATTTTGTTGGGTTACTGATACTTAACTCAGTTTTGGGTTAAATTTCAGTGTTTAACCTAAGATTAGGTAAATTGCTATGTAACCAAATCAGATGGGTTATTTGAGGTTTACATATGAAAGTTTAATATTACTATAAGTTATCTATTTGATACCATATAAATTAACCCCCAACCAACCTTCTTATAGGGGGCAACATCGAAAATTCAAAAAAAGTTACATATTTTTTGCATGGAATGTAGTTTAGTTCAGTTTACTTTAAAATATGGTATATGTTTTTACAAGATATGATAATGATGACTTGGAGAAAATACATTATATTAAACTTGTAGGCCTACTTTTAAATTTTGAATTTACCTCCACTTCAATTTGGGTATTCAATTTGGGTATGAAAATCACCATAAAATAACCCAATAGTTAATTAACCTTAACACAAGGTTGGATATATAGTTACCCAATTCTGAGTTGATTATAAATGGCACAAACCTCACATTTACCCAATTCTGGGCATATTTTAACCAAAACCTGTGTTGGTAACTATGACCCAACGTTTGAGTAACTGTAATCCAACATTTGGTTACACTTAAATTTAACCCAATGCTCACCCAATGTTGGGTACGTCCATATAGCACTCAGCATTGGGTTTGATTTGGGTTAAATTTTAACCCATCGTTTTTTGTGCGTATGACGGAATAATATATGATCAAGAGAAGTGAAAAAAGTGAAAAAATTCTCTTCTGAATACTAGTATATAAAAAAAAGATATATATATGTAATACGGAAGATTCGATCCCAACTTACTGCCATCTTCATTTTCCTTTCCTATCTCGGCTAGTAAATGGAAAAAGAAACCAGCATCAGCTGAACACAGCACTTAAGCTCATTAAAAGAAATTAAGGGTGCTGCTCTGAGTAATTAAATTCATATCATGTATATATATATATTTAAGAGATTTATTTGATGGAAAATGGGAAATGCGAAAAAGTTTGAGAATGAAAATGACGAGTGCCGACTAATTGAGTAAAAATGTAAGTGGTGGTAAAAATAACGTGCATTTCGGTAGCCTAAATGTACGAATATCTAAAGGGATAAAAGTTGTAGATCTAAAATTAATCTATAAAAAATTAAAATTATATTTCGAGAGCTAGAGCCTTATAGACTATAAACGAGCAGTTTTTCGTGCACATTAAAACTCTTGAATCTATATATGTCTAAATAAGTCGGAAAAGTTGGAAAAAACGACTAAAAGTAACCACTTTTGAGTTGTACAGAAATTAGCATTTTGTAAAGATATTCATTATGTTATGCAAAAATATATCTTATATGTGAAATAGTTAAAATAAATTAAAGCATGTGAACTCAAGTTGATGATTCAATATTGGGCAATTATTGTATTACAGTTCAAGGAGCATTAATACGAATATGGACGTTTTTTTAGGAAAATCATTTTGTATTTATGTTAAGGTAAAAAACTTGTTGAAGCATGGATAAGAGGATGGATGGCATGGCCTTGAAAGGTAGCGTTTTCATTGGTTATCCAATGGCGGGAATTTCCGATTCACCAATCGAAATGCTGCATTTCAACGCCATGCTATCCATCCTCTTATCCATGCTTATACCCTTAGAAACGTACTTTACAAAACATTTACTTACGTAATTTTCATAAAACACATTCGATTAAAAATTGACACAAACTTTTGCAATATATTTAATTCAAAATTTATAGCTAAAAACTAATCCATTCAGATTTAAAAATGAAAGGTGGTTCAAAAGTCAATAATACCCTTGTCAACTCTTAAGCGCAGTACTTAATATACTTTTCTGAATACTAAGTATACTATAAGTTGTCCAAAAAAGTGCACTTAATATACTAACTGAAAATCAAGTATACTTTTCCTAGTATACATTACTGTAAAGTGTACTTAGAAGTATAGGAAAGTATACTATAAAATATACTAAAAGTTGTTCAAAAAAATTGCACTTAATTGGTATACTTTATCAAGTATACTTTCATTTTGACTAGGGCACCTCCACTTTTTTCTTAAATCTTATAGTTATTAAAATTATGTTAATGCGGTTAAATAGGAAGTCATGTGTGCTATATGGTGAAACATAGTTGTAATGTAAAATCTAATAACATCAGTGGATAGAGCACACATGACTTCCTGTTTAACTGCATTAACAGAATTTTCTAAACCATAAGAGTGCAAAAAAATAATGAGAGTGACTTTTGGATCACCCTTTATATCAAATTAAATTTAAGAAAAATTACGACGCTTCTTGAACTGCAATTTAGATTAAAACCAACATTGAATTTAAGGCAATTAAAAGGTAAATAATTATTATTAAAAAATTATTATTCATGTTCCTGATACTTAATTTTATTTGTTCCTTATACTAGTCTTAAAAATCATTCTCATATGCATATATACATGTACTTATATTAAAAATAGTTTTATAAAAACAACCTGTATAGGTATCGACCTCAACTGTTCATGGGCATATATTTGTACTAAAATGGGCCTACAAAAATCTTTAAAAACAGACAAGGTGTGTTTCTGTAAGATAACGTGTAAAATTGATTCAAGATGAGGCATATGTGTGTGAAAAAAATGCAATCAAGAACATTCAAGTTCAATATAAATGCACATCAAATTTCCACAAAAAAAAAATCATCTCATAAATAATCTTAGTGAGTGAATCGGCTATAAATGTGCTCATTCTCATTGCAGCTTTTGTGTGAAATTTACATTTTTCATTTCAAAAAAAGTCTTAATATTTAAATTCGTTGATGTGCATCTAAAAAGTAGGTTTCATATTAAAAAAAAGGAGGTTTGATATATTTTCTACCTCTTAACTTGACTCGCTTGGGAAGTTCAGGTGGTGTGAATGTTGGGAAATGGTATGAAGGTTCGGAATCTGAAAATAGAAGGATCCCAGCGAGTCAGACCAAGAATGGTAGAAAAAAAGTAGTTATATTTAGAGACAGTTTCGTAGAAAGATTAAAAGAGATAGGTTTAAGGACAGCATATATAGAGAACTCGATCAAGGGGGTTAAAAAGGAGTCGGGGGGACAAAAACACGAGAATATATATATATATCGTTTAGGAAAAAAAATAGTAAAACAAAAATTCAGTTTCGTATAAAAATCACAACAACATGCGAAAATTGTTTCAGGAAATAATAATGCAGAAAATATCGCCATTCACTAACGATATGGCTCATCCATATACAATGTCCGGGAAATGAAGGTGGGCATGCGATAAAATTTTTTTCATTAATTTACAGTGATTTTTTATTCAATTTTCAAAATTTTACAATTTGCAGGGAGTTTTGCTTCATCGAAATACTGTGGTCAAGAAATTGGTTTCGTCCTTGATGTTAAAACCAATTTGGATAAAATTTTGCCAAATTTTGCACAAAAAATTTGCAAAAAATTGGTTTTCTGCTAGGATGACCATTTCGTGACCGCAGCTATCGTGGAAGATGTAGACATTTATTTATATCATTAATAAAAAATATAGAATTTACTAAAATCCTAGCTGATATGCATGAAGTTATTAAATTATTCATTAGAAAGTTTGGGGTTTATAGAAATAATGAGTGAACAAAAAAGTTTGTAGTACTTTGCTTAAATTTTATTAAATTTATATAAACGTATTGGAAAATACTGCAGATTTTGAGAAATGAAGGAAATAAAGAATTTTCATTATTTTTAACTTTCAAAATTTCAATGTGAAATATAGGTTTGAAATCTAAAAAATGGGAAATTGAGTATACAGGGTATTTTTGAACTCATGGTACAAACTCAAACTGGTGTTAGAATCGACCAAGGTGTATGTAGACTGGTGAGATCACCAGCCCTCAAAAGTTGTTAGCAAAACGTGTTTCTTCCGTAGATGGCGCTCGCATCAAATGATGTCTATGCATCTTGCATTTGTATAGCCAGACTCGTTAGTTACAGTACGTGAGTATACATCTATTTTTTGTAAATAAATTATTATTTGTTATATATTTCTTAGAATATTCATTTCTTGTGATTTAAGGCTGAACAGAATTTATATTTTTATATATTTTATAAAATTATAAATTTTATAAATTATTATAAATTTATATTTTTAAGCTATATGATTTATATTATTTATTTTTGGGAGGCCTAAATAAATATAAACGTTGTTTCCCTTCGTCCTTGCATTGTTTCAATTAGGAATTATAGCCTGTTTTACACCCCACATAGAAACACTTATTTTCAGTCATTTTTGCTGAATGCGTCGTCTGCAATGGACATCATTGGATGCGAGCGCCATCTACGGGTGGAACACGTTTTGCTAACAGCTCGTTCTATGCAAGGAGGTGTCTGGTGAGCTTACCAGTCTACATACACTTTGGAGTCGACCAAAGTAATCATTTTTCACCATAGAACCTAGGGTCCAAAGGCCACTATTAAAAAGTTACACGACCAAATGTGTAGCTGGTACATGGAACATTTAATAGGTTACTTAAATTGTGGCATCGAAATGGAAGCATACACAAAGCAAGACCTGGCTGATATGCATTTCATTGATGAACTTGCTGATGGCAATGCAAGATTGGCACAAAGATTGCAGAAAGATTGGACAAATGAAGAATGTAGTATATGAGACTCCAGTGGGCACACAAGCTCTAGTGGCCAGAATTGCAGTTGCTGCGGGCAATGTAAATGACATGCAAGGCGTATTTGATAGAGTGCGTCAATCAATGTTTTGCCGATGTGAGGTTTGCATTAATTGCAACGGTCGAGCGTTTTAGCATTTACCGTAAAACATTGTAATAAACACGTAATTGTTGAATCATTCTGTGCCAACATAAATTCCATGTAACTTTTTAATAGTAACCTTTGGACCCTAGGCTCTATGGTGGGAAGTGTTTAGTTCACCAGTTTGAGTTTGTACCATGAGTTCAAAACACCCTGTATATATCGCATGGGGTGAGGTTGATATCTGACACCGAGGGATATTTACACTCGGAAGGAACTTTGATCTTATATCGTTTTATATCTCTCAAAACTCCTGATAAGAATTTTTTTATTGTAAACATTTAATGTAAAAATGTTAACATCTTCCACATTCGGATTCATAACAATGTTGGTTTTTTTAAAAAAAAAACGACGAACATTTATGGATGTCCCTTAAAAGCTATTTTTTTATTGAAAACAAAAAGTAAGAAAATAAAAATATCAATTTTTTTTCTCGCGTTAAAATTAAAAGAGGTAGAATGCCACTATGCAAATATTAATTTTAGAGTAATTAAGGTATACCTCAAAGTATGAGAAAAACATTATTTTATGGGGATTTGATATGGAAATAAAATAAAAAATTAATACATAAATCCATGCCAAAATTTCGTTATTTTAATACTCGTTTTAAAATTTTTCATGTAAAAAATATTTATAGTGGAGAAATGTGTATATAAAAACTGAATATTGATTTTCTTTCTCTTACCTATGTCACAAGCCTTGCATTTATTATTTACGCCTATAATTAAAATGGACATTAAATATGTTATGAATAATTTCTGACATGTTATCGAGATTTTGAGAAAGCCCAGAGACAAATATGGAAAAATATTTCAAATTCATTTTTATCAAAAAAATGCAAATTACCTACGCTATTAAAATAGTAAAAAAAATTCAATAGCTACTGTCACGAAATGGATTTCACCCAAGCTGAAAATGTAATCCTAAATTTAAGCCAGGATGAAATCCATTAAGTAACCATAGCATAAGATAAAAAGTTATAGATAAAAACTGTAGTAAAAATCCATTAGAGTGATGTATGTGCGCAAAATCAGTAGAAAAATACCGAAAATTGATTCATCAATATAAAAAATAGTGTTATCGCATGTTTAAGCATTTGTATTTTGCACAAAAAAAAATGCACATGCTTCATTGTATATTGAAAAAAGTGTTAAATGTATGCATTTTTCATGGCATAAAACAATGTGGAAAAACACCCTTAAAAAAACGTGAATTTCTCATAGTGTAATATGAAAAATAGTACGTTGAGAATTTATGAGAAAATGTCGTGTTTATTAGTGTATAAGATAGAATAAGTGAATGTTTATGTGCAGATATTTCAGGAGATTTAAAGTTTTTGACAGTGGCACAAGTCGTCGTGCAAACAAATAAACCAGAAAATAAAAAATAACAAAAAACATACAAAACATGGTTTTTGCATTTCGGTGCCTCGAAAAGGCTTTCACAAGTGCTTGAAAAGCGAAATAGTCTTAAATAGGAAGAAATATCAGGAAAAGAAATAGCGATAGAAAAATATGCAGGAATTAGGAGTTTTAAGAAGCAAGTATACATGCATCTGGATTAAGTACAAAATACGCAAATTCAGTGTAGGGGAAATAGAGAGAGACATCGAAATGACGTCACATGCCAACATGCACCACTCGCAAACGAGTACAAAAAATTCCCTCACACTAAAACGATTTAGTCAACACAGACAACACAAGTTTTGAACCACACAATGAGTTATGTTGAAAATTGCAACCTGTTTTAACAAAGGAACGTTGAGATGGGTGGGTTGGGGGAAAAACACTTTGTCTGCAGATCCTCCATAGAAACACTCAATAAATAATGATTACCCAGGTAGGATAATGGAAATGGCTTGAATAGAGAAAAAAGCTCACCACAAATGTGTTTAGTGTGGTTGCCTCTCATTGAGAATATAATTGCCACATATAGGTAGGCAATCACTCATCACAAACATGTTAGGTGTGGTTGCCTCTCATTAGGGTTTATTGAGTGACCCCTGTGGGTAGGCAATTACTCATCACAAACGTGTTCAGGGTGGTTGCCTATCATTAGAGTTTAGTCGAGTGACCCCTGTGGGTAGGCAATTAATCACCACAAACGTGTTCAGGGTGGTTGCCAATCATTGGGAATTTCTTAAGGGGGATCTGAACTGCATGTTTTGCTATGGGGAAATTTTAAAACCTACTTTAAAAAAAAAACTACTTGTTATAATACAAAAATAAAAAATTGATGAAAATGCAGTATTTTTGTAGCTACTGTATGATCAAAATTTCATAATTTTCCCATTTATAGGGACTTTTTAAAAAATTAAAAACTACAATACTTATCATTTTTTTTTTTTGGTACACACCGTGCGAGTACCTGCTGCCACCTAGTGGCGCATTTTATTTTTTAATTTTATACAAATTCCCTATAAATGGGAAAATTATGAAATTTTAATCATGCAGTAGCTATAAAAATAATGCATTTTTAGCAATTTTTATTTTTGTATTTTAACAAGTAGTTTTTTCAAAAGTAGGTTTTAAAATTTCCCCATAGCAAAACATGCAGTTCAGATCCCCCTTAAGTAGCCCCTAAAGGTAGGCAATCACTCATCACAAATGTTCTTCGTGTGGATGCCCCTTATTGTGAATTCGGTTGACCCTCATTATGGAATCGGTTGACCCTTTAATGTAGGCAATCACTCGTCACAAATATGTTTAATGTGGTTGCCCCTCATTAGGGATTTTTTGATAATCCCTATAAGATAGGCAATCAGTCATCACAAACGTGTTTAGTGAGGTTGCCCCTCATTAGGGATTCTCAAGTAACCTTTTGAAGGTAGGCAATCACTTGTCACATACGTTATTAGCATGATTGTCCCTTTCAAAAGGCAGCAATTACACGGAAAATGTGCTGAATTTGGTTACTCCTCAAAATGAATTTTCGGGCCACCCCTTAAGGCAAAAATACCACACCACAAATGTGCTTGATGCGTTTACCCTATTCAAGAAGGTAATTCTGAACAATGATGAGTGCAATGTGATGGTTTGAAACACAAACTGCTCACAAAAGTGGTTACTAGGTGGCGCCACTAACATCCAAGGATCAAAGTTAAAATTTCAGATTTTTTAAATTTGATTGTGATCGTAATGTATACGATCTTAGACATTTGGATTTTATGAATCAAAATTGACGAATGTCGATCGCAGCGCCATCTAGTCGACCCTGACCCAACCCAATGTGAAATTGCATAAAAAATTAACAGCCATGTTTGAAAGAAAGGTTAATTGGATGTGATTGTAACCACGTCGTGTTGAATAACCACGGTTACGTTAATAATATTGTTTTGTTGCCAAGGCATCGTGTTCGTAATATTATTATTTTTTTTTTCAATCGGTTTTTGCAGGTGAACAATTTTGACGTAATTGTGTTTGGCGATAATGGGAGTGAAAGAGAAGCCCATTGAAAAGTGTTACTGGGGGTGAAAAAAGAGAGGTAAACACGATTAAAATAAATTGAAGTTGCCATGCCAGAAGAAGTAGGAAATATATTGATTTTTTTTGAGAAATGTGCACAGCCCATTATGGTAGAAAAATAGAGAGAAAAATTGGAAGAAAATGAGTGTTAGTGGTGTCACAAACCAATTTTCCTTCTTGGCATTGGTGTTAAAATGAAAACTTAAGAAATAGTGGTTCGGAGTCAGTTTTATATGAAACCTTATTTGTAGGGGGGTAAATTAATATTGCTTTATCATGGAAATTAACAACGGTTTAAGCCCTCTGGTGAGCTTTTCTTAAAATAATAAATGCTCAAAATGGCGTAGTGAGTACTATTGATTTATCGTCTTGTTATTCTAGCTGCTTTCTTTACCCCAAACAAAAAACATAACTAGACTAAAAGTCTCTCATATCTCAAAAAACAAGATTTCCTCTCATCATTATTTAAGGGGATGTTTGCTTCCATATCACAAAAACAAGGGTTTTTCCCCTTATTGGAATGTTTCTTGATGTTTATGACCTAATAAATCAATCTATGAGCAAAAGCTGGGTTTCACGAATCTTAATTAACATTACTTAGATATATCTAAATTTAAAAATAATAAGCTATAGGACATACATGTATATGAACCGAAAATAATAGATTTTCATATACATGTATTGCCCTTATAACTTATAGTAGATTTCATTATATCAATGATGTTGTATTTTCTTATATCAATTTTTTGTAATTTATTATATCAATTTGCATATCATTATTAGATCAAAGTTTACACACTCTTATTTACAACTTTTTTTAAATTTTATATTACATGTTTATTTCAACTTTTAGTATTTTATTATAATAATTTTAAGTATTTTATTATAGCAATTTTTTGAATTTTCTTAAATCAAATTTTTGTATTTTATCATATCAATTTTTTTGCATTTTATTTTTTCAATATTGTTGGATTCTATTATATCATTTTTTTGAATTACATCATATCAATTTTTTGTAATTTAAATTATTACATCAATTTGCATATCATTATTATATTAAAATTTACACACACTATTTTACAATTTTTTATTACATCAACTTTTTGAATAACATTATATCAATTTTTTGTAATATATTATATGAATTTTCATATCGTTATTATATCAAAGTTTACACACTCTAATTCAATAGTAGAATAATTTCCCAACGTAATTTTCTTATAGTTTAAAAAATATAAAAAATGTATTTTAATTATATTATTTATTTTATATGACACCATGGATTTAAGCCAAAATGTATGTAAGTTTAAACAATATAAATCCTTTCATTACAGAATATTTTGTAATACTGCTAAAATGCACCACTTTTTATCAAATAAAATATTTTTTCAGCTACTGGTAATTACGAAATTTGAAGTAAACAAACAAATAACCATTGTGGCGATCTAAAGTACCCTAAAATCCATCTCTCCCGCAAAAGCCAAAATTCATAAAAATATAATGATGCTTTCACGGCAGCATAGTTACATTTATCGTGTTCGTAATAAAATATGAAAAAAAAAAACTACTCAGTTTTCCAAGGCCTAAAACATTGAATTTTTTGGCGTAGATATAAAAAGCAGAAATGTGCAATTTCGAGGATAGTGCACACCAGCTTTTGCAGTTAGTTCCCAACTAATCAAATTTTTGCTCATACGTCAACAACAATCATATTTTATATTACAAAACAACTCACTTATATTAACATTCTGTCGCCATATTGTATGGACGACCCTCGAAAACCCTTCAAAACCAGTTAATTGATACAAAACCATAGTAATGTACTTTAATTTATTCCCTATTCCTTATATTTACAACATGAGATTCTTATAGAAATAATGATTAAAATTCCTCGACTTTCCCAATTTAGAAAATTAATTTTCCATGACCTTCCCGAAAATGCAATGAAAATACAATGACTGCTCAAATAAGCTGCTTTGATGAAATTTAATTTCCCTGACATTTTTAAAATAAATCATTTCTCCCAGACATTACCCTGACTATTCCAGTTCTATCCAATTTCCCTGACATTTATAAAATAAATCATTTAAATCAACCTAACCATTCCAGTTCTATCCAATTTTACAATCATTTTTAAACTAAATCATTTCTCCCAGACTTTTCCCAGACTAATATCCAGTTCCATCCAATTTCCCTGACATTTAAAATACATCATTTATCCCAGACTTTTCCCTAACTATTCCAGTTCTATACAATTACCATGACATTTTTTAAAATAAATTATTTCCCTGACTATTCCAGTTCTAACCAATTAAAATTGGCATTTAAAATAAACCATTTCTCCCAGACTTTTTCCCTAACTATTCCAGTATCATCAAATTCCCCTGACATTTAAAATAAATTATTTCTCCCAGACATTTCCAGTTCTATCCAATTTCCCTGACATTTCCAAGTTTACGGGAACCCTGTAACAACTATACTTTCCAAAAGTGCTTCAAATTTATTATAGCTACATTCCACTCCATTTATATTTATAAGAGTCGCATTTCCTGCTATCATCTTCATTTTGTACATTTAGCAGAATTTTGGCCTTTTTCCGTGAAAAATCTGGTTTTCATATCGATTTTGGGATGCAATTCGTTGTGGGGAAATCTGGGTCACTACGCCATTAAAGAGACACTGTTTCTGTAGAAGTGGGAGGGGGGATGAGGAGGAGGAGGAGGAGGAGGGGTTTGAAAAGTTGACCAGAGGGCGAGGGTTGACCATAAAGTGACCAGGAGAAATCAGACTACGATTAAGGAAGGGGGGGGAGAAGGGACAACACCGAACATGAAAATCAAAAAGATGGTTATAAATTCGATATATATTTTATACATACTTGCCCTACCAACAAGCTGAACAGCACGAACACCCTTCCTAAAAAGCGCCACTGGCAGCGATAAAACACAATACAGTGGGATAGAGAGAGAGAGAGAGAGAGAGAGATGAAGGAGGGTGAGGGGGGGTGGGGGGAAAGGGGGGAGGAAGAAAAAACACAAAAAACAAATGGGAGACTGTTAGTAGAAGAAACCAACGAAATTTGCAGCGATTATTTCAAACGAAATATGTTGAGCATGTAAATCGCTATAGCTATAATACACCACTCGCAAACCACTTGAGATACAATCGGGGGAGGGCGAGGGGCTAAGGGCTAGACGATTGGGGGGAGGGGGTAGGGGGTATGAATGAACAATCCCCCCTACATGGTCCATTTTATTTTATGCATAGGGACAATCGTACATTTAGACACGTGGTATTTATACGCTAATTTAATCGCAGATTTTCTGGTAATATAGCTTCAGATTTTTGAAAGTATATGCTCAGTTTATGGTATTTTTTTGTATTATAGCCTCAAATTTTTTGATAATACATTGTATATTTTCAGATTTATGATAGTATGAGCTCAGATTTTATGGTATTAAGACCTCTGATTTTTTGGTATTTTTATAAATTCAGATTTTTTGGTATTTTCATGGCCTCAACATTTCTGTTATTATAGTTTCTTATTTTTAGGTATTACAGTTTCTGATTTTTAGGTATTATATCCTCAGATTTTCTGGTATTAAGACCTCTGCTTTTTAGGTATTATACATGTAGACTCAGATCAAATTTTTTGGTATTATAGCCTCAAACTTTCTGGTATTATAGCCTCAACATTTGTTATTATAGCCTCAGATTTCGGATAGTATGAGCTCAAATTTTCTGTTATTATAGCCTCAAATTACTGATAGTATGAGCTTAGATTTCCTGGTATTATAGCCTCAAATCTTCTGCCATTATAGCCTCAAATTTTTTTGGTATTATAGCCTCAAACTTTCTGGTATTATAGCCTCAACATTTCTGTTATTATACTCTCAAATAGTTTGGTATTATAGCCTCAGATTTTCTGGTATTATAGTCTCAAATTGCTTGGTATTATAGCCTCAACATTTCCGTTATTATAGTCTCAAATTTTTGATATTAAAGCCTCAGATTTTTCGGCAGTATAGCCTCAATATTTCTGTTATTATAGTCTCAAATTGTTTGGTATTATAGCCTTAAATTTTTTTTACTTGCTTTCGATTTAAGATTTTCTGATAATTATAACTTTCGAGTTTCTGGCATTTAAGCACCCCGAATTAAGAATTTCTGATATCAGCTCAGTTTTGTGGTATAATGAGCTCGTATTTCTGCAGAGATTGTGAGCTCAGATTTCAGATGTTGCTTTTTTCGAAAACGTCATTTCGAAATTGGCCAATTGACATTACGTCTTCCTTAATGTTTACGGTGGCAAAAAATACTTGGGTGTTAAAATGTACGATTCCCCCTAAAAACGACTTATCTAAAAAAAATCACATGATAAAAAGCTGATAATTCTGTATAAAAATCTACGCATTCATTCATTATAAATGATGAATAGGATATAAAAAGGTTTTGTGCGAAATAGAAGAAATAGAAAAATGGGGAGAATTATAAAAAGGAATTAATATAAATACGCATATATAAAAATGTGCAAAAATGGCTGATAAGGAAAATATTATAGATGAAAAAATAGGGAAAAAAGGGGGACTGCATGGGACGATCATTAGTAGTTTAATATAAAAACGAGAGAGCAAGCATGATTAATAATCGATGCATCAACAAGCAATTCATGAGAAATTGGGGATTAAAGAGGAACAAAATATAGGATATAAGATATAATATTAAAAATAGCGATAAATGGAAAAAAAAAACGAAGCTAAAATTTATGAAATATATAGATATTGTTAATTAGCAGATTTCATGTTTTAGCTGCATTTATTTATAACCGATTTATATTTTTCTCCCTAAGTACAAATTACTTTTAAAGATTTCTTCTTCTTTTTTATTTTTGAAGATTTTGAAAAAAATGTAATTTGGAGATAACAAAAATTTCAAGTATTTGTGGACAGAAATTCCACACTTTTCCTAAATATTAACCAAAATGAAGAAAAAACGAAAAAAATACGAAGGATTTTCGGGGAAATTTTTTCAATGCTCTTCGACACGAACAGTCTGAAGTTTTCCTAGGTAAACGATAACATTAAAGCGAAGATTCACACTATAAACTGACAACACTGTATTCTATCGCGCATGCGCAGTACGAAACGTAATCCCACGCGTCGGAATCGTGCACGTCAAGCAGAGAGGCTTATCGTGGGTGAAAACGATTACGCTGAAACGTTTTGCAGACGATTCCGATGAAAAAATGGCAGTAAATATTAAAATTCGCTGGTGTGGTGGCGCTATACTTAAGGCGCTTCTACTACACGACGCCATTTTGAATATTAATTCGAACGTCGTTTACAAATGCGCTCGAGTGGTGGCGCTATACATAAGGCGCTTTTGCCAAAAGACGCATCATCAAAAACGTATTGATGACTAGCTGACAAACTCAATACCGGCTTACGTTTTCGAAATAAAATCGAAACGTATTTTCAACGGAATCGTGTTTTTACGTGTTTTGAGCAATCTTTCCATTAGAGGGATTGACAGATTTCCTTTAATCTTAACGAGAACGATAAAAACACTATTACGCATGCGCATCAATAAGTAATGCGCTGTAAAAGTCGTTATGCTCTTCAAAGACGTTGTGGTATCACGTTAAACTAATGAAATTGCCGTATCCCCTCAACCACAATCCCATTAACGTCGTCCTCACGCATGCGCATTGGCAAAAAAAAAAAAAAACAGTGCTGCCAATGTCGTCAAGATTAAAGGAAACCTGCACAA
>JAQGCC010001489.1:0-23423 GCA_034698905.1 Xestoiulus laeticollis | reverse complement strand
TTGTTTGTATTTTTGTTACTTCACTCGGAGCAAATAAATCTTGGATTTGCTTGTTAAACCCGTCTTGCTGTCTCACACTGTGATTGAATGTTTGTTTCATATAATATATGTATGTGAAATGTCTACTACTGAAATTTCGTTAGCGTCAATTGTTAAAATCGCCTTACCGCATACAATTAATTTATACAATGCACGCATAGGTTATATGCACTTTTGAGGATAATTTATTGTTGTTACTATTCACTTGTTATTTAACGACGCCCGAGGTCATTTATGATTATATTTAGACGTCTAGAATAAGAACTCAGAAGAAATGTAGGGTTTTGTTTGGCTAAATTGAAATAACTCCAGTGAGGAATGCTGAATTTTCATCGTGTAATTGTTTACACATTGTAAATTATTAATTCACTGAATCCAATATTTGTGCTAAAAAAATCCCCAGAAATACACACATACACAAGCTTTTAATATACATGCAAATTTTAAATTAGATAATTTAAAATTTTCAAAGAAATATAAGAAGTCAAAACGTTGGTGTTTTTTGGCTGTTATACTGTAAATCGATTCATGAACCAGACTCCGTGACATAGAAAAAAGCATTAAAATAATATTGAAATATATTGCTTCTGTCTAGAAATAAATGATTCAGATCATAATTTATTTCAATGTTTTTTATGTATGCAGTTTCGTTTTAAAGTTCTTGACTTAAAGCAAAATACATTACTATTTCATGATACTAAACACGTTTCATTCTAAATGTTTGCGAATTTAAAAAAAACATTTTAGTACTATAGTCAATTCAATTCAATTTAATTCTTTACCCTGCAGTCAGCATTTATCAAGCCATATGGCAGGGGGCAAAGTGCCAAATATTTAAAGGGAATATAAACGTTCGAGTGCATGAATGAGGCTATTTTCTGAATTTCACGTAGCAATTCATCGTACTTAAAAGTGAATATATGCGTTGTCTCTCCACAGGGTCCTTGCTTTACTATCGATTCTCGTTAATTTCAATTAAGAAACAAGCGTAGTTTTAAGATGATAAGCAGACAGATTTGCATGGTTTTCAGCATGGGTTCTTTCAGAATGAATCGAGTATTTTGATGAGATTACAGTTGCGCTCGTTTCATAATATTGATAGAATGGGAGAACCTTAACACTCTTAAATTGTTTCGCCGCTGTGAAAGGCTATAATATGTTTGGAGTGCTGAAGAAAATGGGATTCACTTTGAAAAAAGGGTTTTTTTACTCAAGTTTAATTGTACGAAGTGAAATTCCATTGAGGTATGCAAACATCTATAGTTACACATTCTGTTGAAAATTAAGAGAGTGCACATCGTTCAACGTGGAGGGCAATTGGATTTGACAGCCTTCGTGTTCGCCCCCTTTTCCGCAAGATAAAGATTTGAGATATAGAGCTAGTCTGCAGGCTTTCAATTTTCATGTTGGGGTACGAAAAGCTCGCATTACTCGTGCAATATGCAAAGACGATGAATGCGGTGTTGCACCACTATTTTCTTCTTGGAGATGGATGGTTGCTAATGCATAGTTTATGTTCATCAGAGTTCAGAAGAAACGCGAGACCTTCGTCTTCTTGTTACGGCTTAATCATTTTAATTTCTTTGGCTCGTTTCCGATGTCATTTTATTAGCATTTTGATGCATTACTCCGCAGTGCATGAAACAAATGTTGGCAAAGAGATAAACATTTTTTTTTGCCTATCTAAAATGATAAAGTAAACAATTTTTCATTTTTATTCAATGTGTATATGCATGTTTATCTTATTGGAGTCGTTTTGCAAACAGATTTATTATATATCGAGGTAATGGTTGTCACAAGATGGCGCTTTAGAATTTTTTGGCAGTAAATTAAGTGATGATTAGGAACAAAGAATATTTATTGTTTATTGTAACGGCAAACGAGCATAACAGAGAAGCATGCAGTGATTTCCAGCTTTCAGGGGCAAACGCCCTAGATTTTCAACAAATCTAAGATGGAGATGTTGTTTCTTATTTGTCTGTTAACCATTTGGTGGTCATGTCTCTTGGTTAAAACATAAATTAGCAATGTTATATCTTCAGCTGCACCTGGAGCACTCCGGTATTTTAAAAATCAAGTAGCTGCAATCCAACACAGCACATAAGCTTGCATTGATTGTCAGCTTTCAAGGGAAAATTGTCGAAATTTTTGGTGGTCATGTATCTTGGTCAAAACGTAAATTATCAGTTATATCTTCAGCTGCATAAACCACGCCAATTTTTTGAGTATGCTAATTAGCAGCAAACTAACATAGCACGGTATATTACAGTGATTGCCAGCTATCAGGGGCAAACTGTTCAAATGTTTTATAGTAAAAATCTAAGATTGTTTATTGGTTAATTTGGCAATCATTTTTGGTAGTGAGGCATCTTGTTCCAAACATAAATTATCAGTTATATCTTCAGCTGCCTGAATCACGCCAGTTTTTTGGGTATGCTAACTACATGTAACAGCAAATCAGTATAGCACGGAAGCTTACAGTGATTGCCAGCTTTCAAGGGGAAAACTGTCGCAATTTTAATAAGAGTAAATAATCCAAGATGGAGATATTATTTATTCGTTTATTTGATAATATTGTATGTTCAACCTGTTTTAGTTGGCCATCGTACATTAAGTTTTTAAAAAAAATTCAACAGTACAATATCAATGAGGGGCTATGTAGTTTACCAATTCAAACGGCTGACGTAACTGAATATTGAATATGGCGCATTTATGTGCAAAAATCGTGCATTATACATGTGATCATGATTGGATTAGAAAACAACTTCTAATTTTGGCTCGTTACGTGCACACCTACGCATTAGTGTCCTTCCCTTGTTTTCTATTTTTATACTGCGGCAATTGATCAATTAGTTAAGATCCATGCGTTAACAGTTAATATGGTAAACAATGGGAAAGGGAAATGCATTGAATTGTTTTATGCTTCGTGCGGATATGAGTGGCTATATTGCGTGACGTTTCAAAAACTCTCCATGGAAACAATTATCAAGCTAGAGCCAATTTCTCCACGAATATCTACTCGGTTGACCTTTTTTAGTAAAAAAAATCAAGAATATTGTCAACAACGCTAGCTAACATTTTTAAACTCGTTAGTAGATTGAATAACATCCATGCTTCAAATATGAATTTATAATTAGTTTTGTACTGTCGTTAAAAAGGTCAAAGGTAGGATTTTAATTTGCGGCGAGTTTGTGGTATCGTGGAATAAGCTTAATTATCTATTATTTTTTTGTCCTATTGTATACACTCGGTAGCCGTGTGCGCGGAAACACATGCTATATATCGATTCTGTCATGAAAATGCACATGATAGTGACAAGTTCAGTGACATTAGTGGTTGAATCCAGGTGGTAACAACATTAGTCCATGTACCCTGGTATTGGGGACAATGTTATTTATTCGTCTATTAACCGGCATAGTTAATTGGACAGTGATAAACAGGAAGCCACAATATGAATAAATAAACGTTCAATTTAAAAAGAGGCAAATTAAAACTAAGTTGTGAAGAGATAATGACGCATGACACATGGCATGCCTCCAGTATAAATCTTGCATTTCCTTTGGATGGACCCTTTGCCAATGTCAATACAACTTGGACACTGGTGTTGACTCTTAACTATGCGTTCCATCTTGTATTATTCATTGTCTTGAATAAAACATTGTAAAGTGTTCGTGATATGAGTTTTGAAATTTGTGGGAAATTTTAAGTGCAGGTGAAAGTTATTGATAAATAATGTTGAAACAAATTCATTACTGCATGTAAAATTCATGTTGAAAGTTTTGTTCACAAAAAGGAACCGAAGGAAAAACAAATTCATTGGCCTTTCGTGGTCACTAACCAGAGCAACTATGATTATGGAAGTGAATAGCGCTTCTGACACGCCTTTGGATGTCCCCGGGATCGATTCCCAGGTCGACCATTTTGATTGCGAATATCGTGTCTTTTTAGGTTGTTTGGCATAATATATTAATATGAATGCCATTTTGAAATGTCATTTCGATTATTGCATTAGGCAGAATAGTATATTAATATACAAATGCCATTTTGTAAAACTTCATTGATGCAATTCCAGTTACGACATCGCTTTTTAGCAGAAATCTCAAATTGAATTCTGAGAAAATAGCTGGTTTATTAAAATTAAATGTTAGAATAATTGAGGATAAATTTGAGGAATATACTGGGTTGTTTTTGAGAAATGACACATCTATTATAAAATGGAACCTTGATATTATGAACAAATTGGAAACAGAGGTGGTTTATAAATTCAAAAAGTTCAGATAATCGAGATTAAATTTCAAAAAAATAGAAAACAAGTCAAGTTAAGTATTTAAAGTTATTTTATCACATTACATGCACATTGTAAATTTAAGTATAACACTTTTGTTGGGCAGGTCTGAAAAAATCATGAATCTTCCTTTGTTTCACCATCTTCATTTTTTTCAAACACAAATCACATCTATTTAATGTATTTAATTTACATGTATTTAATAAATTTTCCTATGGTTGAGGCTTGCGCCAGCCAAAAAATTAACGCACGGTGTGGTCGGCTGGACAAGTGCCAGCATTTTATGAACTCATGTTCATAAAATGGAGTTTCCATTTAATAGTTTCACAAAATAGAGGCTCTACTGATGTATAGGAAAACACGAAATCTAAGTAGTGATTTGAGATTAGCAAACATGTTTTTTTAAGAAATACTCTCAAATTAGATAATCTAAATAACTTTATGATTTTATAACTATGAATTTTACAGCGTTATTATGTTGGAATTCACATTGAAAGCTCTAGGTGTTTCCTAAGAAATACATTGCAAGAAACTGTATAGAAACATCTGTTAAAATTCTCATGAAATATAAAAAAAATTTCACCTTTTCATCCAATATCCCAGGCATTTTTTTTTCTAAATTAATGAGATATGAGGAAGTATGTAACAACCAAGTAAGTACATTTTCCCCGGAAATTAATCATTTCTTTTTTTCTTGATTACTCCATGATATGAGGTTCCAGGTGACATTGGAGTCACGATTAGGCCAGCCGTTTCTTAGAAAATGATAACTTAATTGGCTGACTCCGCTATACATGTCACGTGTAGTGGCAAATTACCTCGGAAGCACTGGCTCATTTCTCAAGAATTTAACGATCTGTTTGTAGAATTCCAACTTATTTCTTAAGAAACGATTGCGAGGAAGAGCAAAGCTGTCATGCACATATTGGCTTGGCTTCTAATTCGAGAAATTTCACTCAATATTTCTTTTGAAACTGTCTGACTTCATCCCGGAGAGACCCAGCTGCACGTGTTTCTATGAATTTATTATAGCAAACATATTTCTTTGCCTTGCAAGATATTGATAAAGTGCCATGTGTAGGTCTGAAATTCGGTACATATACGTGCAATTATAATAATAGGCACCACGAGCCAGCATCATTCATGACGAATATTAGAACCGCACAATTTCTATAATCGATCCAGTGTCAAAGAAAAAGTTGTGTAATTTTAGATAGCAACTGAATGGATCAATATTTCTCAAAATTTGCTAGGTTACAAGTCTCAAAAATCAATGCCACGTTAACCCCATTATTAGCCTTGTATTTTAGAGGTTTTATAATGTTGCAATGCATTACTTATCCTGTCATAAATTTGGTTACATATTAATGAATTAAAATATTCATATTAAATGTACCCTTCCATAGCCTTATACATCTTGTTTAAGTCATGGGTACAAGATTTGCACTATAATTCAATTAATTACAATTCATTGCCTTTAAATTCAGCACAGCAAACTCTTTTGTAAATAGGCTGTAATGTTTTCAATAGAATTGTTTCCATGCATCATTTTAATTATATTATCCTTGAGGTTTTGTTTATTTGTTCAAATTGAGGACTGCAAATTATTATCAACTACACTAGCGCTCAAATTAAACAAATACACTAAATTCAAAGAAAAATGCATTACAATTTTTGAGAACCAGTATGACATATCCCTTCTCAAAATCAACAGTGTACTTAGCATACTTTTATGAAAACTAAGTATATTAAATTGTATACTTTTTCAAACATAATAATTTGTATACTTTTTCAAGCATACTAAATTGTATACTTTTTCAAGCATACTAAATTGTATACTTTTTCAAGCATACTAAATTGTATACTTTTTCAAGCATACTAAATTGTATACTTTTTTAAGCATACTAAATTGTATACTTTTTCAAGCATACTAAATTGTATACTTTTTCAAGTATACTAATTTGTATACTTTTTCAGGCATACTAATTTGTATACTTTTTCAAGCGTACTAAATTGTATACTTTTCAAGCTTACTAAATTGTATACTTTTCAAGCATACTAAATTGTATACTTTTTCAAGCATACTAAATTGTATACTTTTCAAGCATACTAAATTGTATACTTTTTCAGGCATACTAAATTGTTTGCTTTTTCAAGCATACTAAATTGTATACTTTTCAAGCTTACTAAATTTTATACTTTTTCAAACATACTAAATTGTATACTTTTTCAAGTATACTACACATTGCATACTTTTTTCAAGTATACTAAATCGTATACTTTTTCAAGTATATTAAATTGCATACTTTTTCAAGCATACTAAATTGCATACTTTTTCAAGCTTACTAATTGTATACTTTTTCAAACATACTAAATTGTATACTTTTTCAAGTATACTACATTGCATACTTTTTTCAAGTATACTAAATCGTATACTTTTTCAAGTATATTAAATTGCATACTTTTTCAAGTATACTTTTCCTCGTATACTTTACTGTAAAGTGTACTAAGAAGTATAGTAAGTTGTTCGAAAAAACTCGTGCACCTAGTATGCTTTGCCAAGTTTACTTTCATTTTGACAAGGGATTTCATAATTATTATTTAAATATTGCATGCCTGTAAACGTTTGTTAATTATAAATATTCCTCTACAATGTTTTTATAAAGGCATATAATCCCACATCTTTAATCAATTTGTTTTCTATACTCGATTTCTTAATGAAAGATTCATTTTGGCAGTTGCCATAACAAAAAAAGCAAGGAAAAAGCATTCGTGCTGACACGTCAGCATGTCTTTGGTAAGTCCCTGACATCTTCTGGAGCTAATTAATGAAATTTATATACTACATTGCCGGATGCGTGGAATCTGTGGAATATTTAATGCACGAATTTCAAGCGATTAATGCAATAGCGCGTACGGATGGCGCATGAAATATGGCGTTTTATGTCCTCCACGTTTCAACTATTAGGCTACTAAATTGCATCTTTATGACAGAGCCGAAAACAAATTAAGCAATTCCTTTGTTCCCGTTAAGGCGAACACGCCATGCTACGCCTATATTGCTTGGACAGACCACAGCCTGCATGCAATTTTGACATCAAATTAATTTTCTTGGTGCACCGCAGTTTAATTCAAAAGACCTATTTGCAGATCTAAACCCCCTGCGTGTTCCGTGGAAATGGATACTACTAGGATGGATGCATGCAGCATCTCGCTAAATTAGACACAGGAGAAACTGGAAAAATCCATTGATATAACGAATTACGATTGAACACATATACATGTATTTGTTTTACGAGTGCAGAACAGCTTAAAAAAATCATGACAACTTTATGAAATCATACACACTAAAAATTAACGTTGCATGGGTTAAAATTCAACCCAATATTGAGTGCTATATGGTCATACCAACATTGGGTTAATATTGGGTTGAATTTAAGTGTAACAACCAAATTTTAGGTCCCAGTTATTAACACAGGTTTTGGTTAAAATATGCTTAGAATTGAGTAAATGTGAGGTTTGTGTTATTTATTTTACAACATTAATAAAGTTGCCCATGAGTTGATTATAAATAACACAAACCTCACATTTACCCAATTCTGGGCATATTTTAGCCAAAACCTGTGTTGATAACTGTGACTCAACGTTGGGTAGCTTTAACCCAACATTTAATTGTTACACTTATATTCAACCCAATGTTAACCCAATATTGGTATGTTCATATAGCAGGAAATATTATAAGTTGAATTTTTACCCAACGTTTTTAGTGTGTATGATTGCAGAAATGACAAAAAAATGCAAGATATAAATATAACGAAAATGATTTAGTATTGTACACATATCGGTTTTGCATGAAGAAATTCAATTTTGAAATACATTTACATCTACTGTATATTAGCATTTATAGAGTTTCTCCACGTATAAAACAGCTTCCAATGTTAACCGCAAACCAATGACAAACTTTCGGGGTATTATATAAATTAGCTAGGCGTGCAACACGTGTGTGTAATCGTGGCAATTGTTCTTTCCATACATGGAGTTTGTTACATCAGACTTTACTTACCTCTAGGCATCTTTCAGTAATTGCAGCAACTGCTTAGTAGCTTTTAAATTTTCTTAATTTTCGCGAATGGCACTGCAGGATATAGAGAAGATAAATTGCATACATGTTTAATCATTGCACGATTTGTATGGCTTGTACACTGACTATATGGTTCATCTGTTGCCCACAGTTACTCTTATTGTTGACGTCGATGGCAGCTAGTCTTTTAGCTAAATTAAACTATTCAATAAAAAATGTTCATTCCTTAATAAAGCAGAAGAATTCATGTACTATCTCAAGGAAAAAACCTCAGGCAGTCACATAAAGACTATATAGGCCTATGTTACCAAATGAGACTCCAAAATCAATGGATTTTATTTTAAGGTATTACTGCACGTGTTCCTTAATTAATAAATAGATTTAATTAGATATCTCACTTTATATAAGAGCGTACTCAACAAGATTGATTATTTTAAATGGGGATAACGATGCATGGGACGTTCCAAAATCTCATAAGCAATAGGGTGTGAAATTTTTCACTATGGTAGGTATTTATTAGCTAATGAAATATGTATGGCATATTTATTGTATTTAGTATATATATACATGTAGTTTTAAATTCTTGAAGTAATATGATTGGACAGTACGAGATAATCGGTGATCTTTCCATTAATGTGAACCCTTTTTTAATAAATTTTAAGTTTACTTATACAATCATTTGTTAGGAATACTGGGAACTATAATGCAATAATATCAGATACTGTTTCTCTTTAATTCATACGTTCACTCCCAGATGTGCCCTAAAGAGAGTATTATTCCAATAATTTAACTAATATGCTGATTAGATGTTTAACTTGCTTTAATTTCAATTTTCTGGAATTCGAAATCTTCAGCTTCATTAAAACTCACATATCCACAACACGTATACATCCAATTATTTGCAATGTGACCAAAATACACCAGCTGACACAAAAGTTAATATTGTAAACATTGCGTGCGTTGTATGCTAATGAACATCCTACACGTTATCTTAAGCGATGTTCTTCTACTGATTCTATGTATGGTATAATAGGTAGTTAAGGATTGGCTTTCTTAAATTTTCCCCATTAAGGTTTATGTAGTGTATACGCCATCGTGTTTATGTACTGAGTAGATCTGGCTCATTATTTATTAATTAATAGTGATGTTATTTATGCTCAAGTCATAAAAGATTTAGTAAAAAATACTATAGCCAAAGTTAGTATCGTATTGATTTTGCTTCCCATGAACAGTTTTTAAGTACAGTATAAGTGTACTGTACAATGGAAGATAAGGTGTATGTATATGTATTTTACATTACAAAATCGATGGGATCTATGTGCTTTCGTGTTTATGTATCCTGAATACGTCCAATATTAGATCTGATGTTTGGAGAAGGGCATCATATATATTGCACACACGTTGAACCTTCTTGTTTGCTTTTCAATTGAAACAAGTTGAGCGTAATTGAATCCAAGTCTAAAAGAAAATAACTGATGAGACTCTAATTTGTATTTATTGTGCCATAGACAGTTTCACGAGGGAATTAACAATAGCCTTTATTTTGGCCAACGGGATTCTGTTCCTTGTGTGCAGCGTGTATTTAATTATAAGTTGAAAGTTATTTCCATTGTAAGATTTCTCATTGCACTTATGCAGACCTGTGGAGATAATACGAGATTGAATATTCAGGAATGCAGTGTTTACCTATAGCTGCAGTGTACCTCTGATTTAGATTTTCAATGTAAGCAACTTTCTCTTGATGTAGCTTACATCCACACTATAGAAAATACATCATATTGTCACTATATTTACTTACATTTAATTCCATTCACTATGTTGAGTGTATATGCACCTAGTACATGTATGACATGTATTAGGTGCATATACACTGTGTAAATGGTATACCATTCACACTACAAGTATTCAACTATAGTAAATAAAATCTCATTCTCTAACACTTTATATGTGTTTTAGCACAATATAGATCACTATTTGCATATGTGACTTTCTAAGAAAGCTGCAAAAGTATCTGAACTATGATCGAATAATGAAAATGGGCTAGGTGCCCTTTTGCTGCCTATGTCCATCATTATATATAATATCATTATACAGTGCATTAAACTACATTTGGCTTATAATAATACACACAAAAAATTTTATTTACACTAATCGAAAGTAGGGAGGGCTCATGCCGCATCTTTGCATTCATATGACCTTGCAGTGTGCTCGATTTAGCGTACCGTTCTAAGTTGAGAGCTCTATAGCGTAATGAATGCATTTTTTGCATTTAAAATTACACTTTTTTGGGTTTAATAATGCCAGCAAACTCTACTAAATTTTGATAGATGAAAATTTCACCGAATACTGAGCTGCACACAAAATGTCAGCTGCCTAGGACTTTTGAAATTGGTTAAAAACGACCTCAAAGAAGTCGAAACAACAGATAGACTGTACAATAGGATATAAACACACATCCTTGTAATCCATTTTGGACTATATTAAAACTTTTAATGTTTGTAATAGCAGAGAATCTTAATTTCTATGTAAGATTTGGAAAACTTCATGGAATATAACATGTCCCTTGATGCGTATAAAAGGAAAACAAATTATTTACTGAACCAAGCTGCAGCGTACTTTTATCATTTAAAGGGAAACACAATGTTTTCATCATAATACTGGATTGGTATCGTTTTTGTCCGTTTGTAATTCAAATAGTGAATTTTCTTTAATTTTGGCTGCAATCTTTGCTTCAAGTTGTTATTACATTACATTTTATCGTAATTTCATCACGAATTCCATTTTTTTACAAATCTGTACTGAAATGCTTTTGAATGGACTAGCAAATGCTGCCATCATTGATGTTATTATGATAATCAAATTACATAGCAGTTGCATCTTGCATGACTGTTTTGCTGAATTTGCAATAATGAATTCGATGCTGTTTAGACACAAAATGTTTATAAGATAAAACGTTTTTAATTCCGCTTGCAGATAGGACCGATTTTAAGGCCTAATGTGATTTCCACAATCTAATTAAAAATTGATTGAATTGCAGCTAAATCGATTTTTGTCACTAATGGAATAAAACTGCCCCGTTGTTCGCAATTATTAAATGGTTCCTGATTATGGCTATTCGTTATCAGGTGACGTTCACAGGGAACAATTGGGTTTCCTCGATGCTAAGGTTTTATCTTTTCCTATATGTACATGCATATATTGAAACAAAAGTGCATGTTTATTCTAATTTTGACATGAACTTTTAGCGACGCTGAAGAGAGATATATGCAAAATAGAGTTTTAATGAAGCAACGTTGAACTCTCGTTTGCCCTATACTTGCATACTGTGACATTGGTGAACTTTGTCGTCTCTGGAAGGTTTTAGGTTTGCCTGTGTTGACTATACTTCGTATAGCCGTCACATCCTTTTACACGCCGTTGTAAATTGAGAAGAAAATAAATAGGATCTTTTATGAAACGCTATTGCAATAACGCGTGGGGCTTTAAAACTGCGACAAAATGTGAGCTTTTCTGCAGCTAGAAAAGCATTAAAGACATTTTGAAAAACCACCTAATCAATTGAGAGGACGGTGCGATAATGGGACAAAGAGCTGGTTGAAAGGAAATGTCATGAAGGGAATTACCCTCAGAATCAATAAATTGATGGCTTTAAAACGGAAAAAGTAAACAACATTCTGAAAGTTTGCAGAAAATACGCTTGATGAAATACAAAGCGCTGTATTGCTGAAGCATAAAATAGAAATGCCAATAATGTTGATTTAATTAAGAGTGGTTAGTAGATTATCTACATGTACATGTACATGTATTTGATTGTATAATCCGAGGGTTTGTAAAAATTGCTGCAAATAAGTACATAATATATATAGTTGTTATGCACGAGGCTGACAACTGCTACTGGAATAGGCCTGTACATGTAATAATAAAATGACATTGAAAAGGCAATATCTTTTTAATGTGTTGTGCATATACAATGTTAGATCTATCATAGTGGTCAAAACTACACCATCGTTTCCCTTTTCATTTTTTGAATAAACTTATTTTTTGCATTAGTTGGCTAAAAATACTTTGGAATAATACATTAAAATAATGCAGTTTGAGTTTGAAATTTTAATCACCATAATTTATAAGCGACATTCATATTTTATTTGCTTATTTATCCATTTATTTATGTACGCAATTTCGCTTAATGAATAATATATATATTGAATATTGTTTCGCAATTCATAATATTCGAGATAGAATTATGTAATTTGTTGAAGACTTCAAGTATTGAAACGCTTTATATTCTAAATAACAAATTAATGCAATGTACACGCACGTCTTTTTTTTTTTTGATGAAATATTTTATATGCCGTGCAAGTGAACAATGTTTTGTCCTTGGAATTTACTTCTTAAATTTAATTAAGTTATTTCATTCGAAAGAAACAATCGACGTTGTTTCCTCAGGGTTAAGCAAAAGTTTAATAAAAAATAAAACATTCAATTTCATAAATGTACATGTACAATTTGTATGGTGACGTCTTGCTGTTAAACTCCCCATACTGGGAATTCCCATTTTGCCAACAAAGTTTTGAAGACACAATTGACATGCAATTGAATATATAATTTGTAAGTAAAACTTGATGTTAAACTTTCAAAATTAACAACTGATCTACATGCATGTTCAAATTGAAGTCATGTCAATACATTTCTTGGGAAAATTGGTATGGGCGATGTTATGTAAATTGGATAGGCCTAAAACAAATTGTACTATACATGCATGTACATGTATTTCTCTATAGAATTATACTAACATCACAAATCTTATAAACGTGTTAATTAATGACGGATTTGAATCATTTGATATAATTCGGATGAATAAGTAGCCAGAATGATATGATAGCTATAAAAATCTGTTAGATAATGTATTCAGTTCAGTATTTGGAATATGGCTATCTAATTTATAAACATCCTAGTCTCGAATTCGTTTAATTCGCATAAGGTTTAAACTATATATGAATACGTTTGTGAAAACCAGTTTAATGTACATGTTGGCATGTATATTGTTTAAGAAAGCATTGTGCATCAGAGCATACAATAGTAATTTTTCAAATGGTCTGGAATATATACAATGTATATTTGCCAGAATTGTGCATAATAGAGGAACATAGTTGACACTTCCTATTCATCCATAATGGCCTAGTCATAAACTGCATTCTAAATTATAAATATGGGTCACTTGAAAATCTTTATCTCTTTCATTTATTAAATTTGTGGGAGACAATCTCTGATATACTCGTTGTTTCTTCGCATTCCACTTATGTGCCATCCTCTCGAGAAATGTGATTCAAAGTTGCGAGTGTACCGAATGTGTTTAACACAAAACCAGCAATTCTTTGGGGGTAAATCCATTTCCTACAAAGGAATAAATGTTAGGATAGTCGTAACCCCACCCGCCTACCTATTTCATTCTCTGCACTGAACTTTCAAATCCCTTTCATACCATTCCTTCATTCAAACCCAATATGATGGATTTCTCTACTGAAAGCAGCTATGTAGGCCAAAGTAGCTTTCAATATATTTTTTTTTCTTCTCTTATACAAGATGTGTGGCACAAGGCTAAGGCATCCAAGGAGAAAGATGTTCACGGGAAAAACGGTTATGCACAAACGACTCCCAATAGGAAAGAATCTAACAACGTCATCTGACAAAAAAAGTATCTTTTGCTTGGCCCTAAACGTCCATCATTCCTGATTGCTTGATCATCCAACAAGCCTCACAACAAAAAAATAGAAGAGGCACAGTTCATGCTGCACATAACAAGAAAGACTGCACAAACTAGTTTACCTAAATATGGTGATGCTATCGTACAATCTTCCTTTCAACAAGGTAATTCAAGTTTAATAGGAGACAAAGGTTACTGATGTCCATTTCAGTGTCGCATTTTAAAACCTAACAAATTTTACAGAAAGGATGTTTTTTAAAGTGCAGTCCTAAAGTCAAGTTTCATTGCATAAAAAATGTTGTATACAAATATTCCATGCTAAAAACTTTAAGTAATGTCTGTATGCATTTATAAGGTAATGCATGTAATCGTGGATAGAATGCTCAAACTTAATTGTGAAAAATAATGGCCTGCTGCAAGATTCTTGTAAATTTAATCTAGAATTTGAAATTGTTTTGTCTAACTGCAGACCCTGGGCGAAATAAATATACTGATATCAGTGATCAGTTTTATACTGATAATTGGGACACTGATATCAGTATGATATTATACTGGTGTCAGTCAAGCAGTTTAGATTTATCATAGTATAACGATGAAACTATAATTTAAATTGATATTGGTATGGGGTATACTGGCATCAATTAAACATTGCCTACTGATATCACTATGGTGTACTGATACTAGTTATAACTAACCAATAACAGTATGACTATTCTGCTGTAAGTCTAGCTATACTGATATTGGTATATGGGTTATACTGGCATCAGTCAAACATTGCCTTCTGATGTCACTATGCTGCTTTGATACCAGTATAGCTCAGACTGTTAACAGTTTGTGTATACTAATATCACTATAAAATTTACTGATATCAGTAAGATTTTTCTGATATCATTATA
Organism: Xestoiulus laeticollis; assembly: GCA_034698905.1. Taxonomy (NCBI): domain Eukaryota; kingdom Metazoa; phylum Arthropoda; class Diplopoda; order Julida; family Julidae; genus Xestoiulus; species Xestoiulus laeticollis. Next base: position 8,418 of record JAQGCC010001489.1, on the reverse strand, counting down.
TTTATTTCGACCATGGTCGACGTTTATATCTAGGTCAATTGAAATTATAGCAAGGTCCTTTTAAAATTAATATTTCTGCTGTAAATAAACGATCCATTTTGTTAAATAAAAAAGCTACTATATCTGGCATCCGATCTTTAAGTATTGAATTTAAGGCCAAACGTTGTCACGTCCTTAGAAACGCACGCGTCATGTATATACAGTGTATATAATACCAATATATCACTCAAATCTTCCCTTCACTCTGTTTCAATATATTTGACGGATATCTTTTACAATAGCTTCTATCAGCAGTGATTTAAGAATGGATATAGAATAAAGATTTGGATGTGAAAAATCCATGAACTTGGATTGTATCGATTTACATCAGACGTTATGGGTTTTCCTATACAATGAATTTCTAAAATAAATGTACACCACATTTCAAAACTAATGTGGTTCACATGCTTGTACGCTCGTAACTCCACAATTTAATGGCTCTGATATGCTAATTTTCCTGTAAATATATATTATTATTATTATGATACAATTATCATCATTTGAAACACATCTTTAAAGTATAGCAAAGTCAATAAGCTCTTGGTATTTTGCTTTGCTTCACCTATATAGTATAATAATTTTAATTACTTTATTATTCAATTCTCATTATAGTACATTATGCAATTTCATGAAATTTTAAAATGTCTAAAAAATCAGGCTTTAATTGTTAACATTTTAATATAATACTACAAAGATACTGCAAGGGAAAACATGGAATCACTTGTCAAATCAACAGTCTACGCTTAGTATACTTTTATGAAATTGTATACTTTTTTCAACAACTAAAAATCAAGTATATATATCCTAGTATACTTTATTGTAAAGTGTACTTAGAAGTATAGGAAAGTATACTAAGTTGTCCAAGAAATTGCACTTAGTATACTTTGCCAAGTATACTTTCATTTTGACTTGAAAAAGTCAATTTATAGAAATTTCCCTTTTTATATTTAAAATTATGCAATAATAAGTAATATTAATTTTATTTCAGTTTTAATATACAGATTTGTTTAGGTTCGCATATCTGGTTCTAAAAGCATATTCACCGTTTAAAATCCATAGAGATTTAACTTTATTAAAAGACTGGAAAATACCTAAATCCCAATCTATTTATGATAACTTTGTTTCCGAAATTGATTCTTGAAAAACCAGTAACTTTGAAATTCATTTGGTGTGCTCGCCAACCAAGTACCGAAGCGGAAATAAGGTAAAATTCCAGGAACGCAGACAGCGGTTTTTTTTTTTGGTCCTTTGTATTTTCATGGCAATGCAGTGTTATGAACCCTGGGGGAAAGAACATACTGCGCTGTATATAAATATCAGAGTTATTGAGAAAGCAGAAAATAAATTCTCCGCACGATTTTAAGCAACGTGCCAGTTGATGCCATATGGACACTGTGCGAACGATTGTACGTAAATAGCAAGCAAAGAAATATATCGGAAAGATAAGTTTGTAAATGTGGAACTTGTGAACGTCTGTCTATTCCCAATCGCAAGATGGCAATCAAACAAAGCGCCGATGCATTGCGTTGAAGTCGCCTATTCAAACCAATGAGGATCGAACAGACTATTAGACCACCTGACCTTAAAAACAAATTTCCGCTGTGGTGCAAATAGCTTCCACGGCACACATGCGGAGATGGGAATCTGTGTCACGGTCACATTGCTAAATAACGAACAGTACGAGAATTCGCGAGACTGCTTGGAGCGACGGAACTGAATCCGAGTCATTGGGTACGCTTTTGATTTATCTCTATTTTATGCAAAGTAATTGAAACATACTGAAGGACGCCAAAGAAAAACTAGTCCAAGTTGAATGGGTTTGCAAAAACAGTTTTCAAAAATAAAAGTTGATGATTCAAGCATCCGGAAAAGCTTTGAGAATTTTGTATACAGGCAGTTTAATTTCAAAGGGCCTCTTTTGACCGAGATGTTGGCAAGATACCTTGAATTTGTCATTGTCAACTTTTATATCTTAAGCCCCCAAATCACGGTTTGCAATTATATTTATACGCATTTCTAAATAATTAATCGGGGTATAATATCCAATCAATGGGAAACTCTTGGAGATGTTAAAAATTTAGTATCCTACATGCATGTTCAAAAAATACATATTTTACCGAAATTTCTAATACTCTGTGAAGTTTTTTCCAAATTTTTATGAATATCTGATATAACTGCACAAGATTTTATACGGCGTCAAAAATTATTCTCTTTTATCAACTATAGATGCTATTTGAATATATATGTATATACAGTACTGTATATATTTCAGTAAATTTGCAGGAAAAATTAAACCATTTAATAAATTTCAAGATTTATCCCTTAATACATTGTCAAGAACACACTCCCATGACCACTTTACTATGTCACCAATATCAGAAATTCATGAGAAAACAAAATTCCATTAAAAATACATATTTATTCAACTATAGGATGCTATTCTCATGTATTTTTGCTGGAATTTTGTTTTCTCATATAATTTCATGAATTTCTGATATTACTGATATGGTAAATTGGTCATGGGAGTGGGTTCTTGACAATGACCTTAAAATCCTTTAAATGCTTTAATTTTTCATGCAAATTTACTTAACTTCATGATTAGGATTCGCTCACTGTAAATTATGACGTAGAAACATTATTAAATAGACCTAACGAGTTTGGGTCTATAATAAAGATGTATTTTTAATACTATAGTTGTATTATATTTGTATTGAGATAATCCAACTTAAGCAAACTCCAGACAATTGAGCAATACTATGAAAATCGTCATATCAGCGTATTTGCATATTATAGTTATATGTTTGCAATTTAATTATATTATAAAACTACAGGCAACGTTCTATCGAAATAAGTTAATTGCGTAAGACGTATACACAATTGTCTGTTCAGTCCCTTGAAAAGAAGGCGTTTATTCCAAAATTAAATTTTTATAGACTACTTCGGGTAATGGACTCTCTACTTTACTGGATTCAATTCCTAGAATTTTAGTAGGCATACAATGGTAGATCCATAAAAGATGGATCGTGCGAAAGCTTTTTTTCCAAGGCCAACCAAGTGGAAGTGTAGTTCAAAAACCCCAGACGACGTCATCTCTTCAGCTAAACAATAGGAATTATCTCGTCCTCACATTAGGGAATTTTTATGCACGACATTTAACGAGGAATATGGCGTCTTTTTAGGGCTTTTCTGTCTGCCAGTGCATTACACGGGCTTTATACTGCAGAGACAAGAAAGCCCCATGAGTGTCTTCTGCGCATGCACTTTGCTGCATCTGCACTGCCAAGTGCCTTAGACTTTTAGCCGATATGATGGTCTAGTTTCAAACTTGGATAGTTGGACATGGAGCCTTCAGAAAGAGTTTGGAAAAAAAGAAGTGGATATTGACACATATAGGAATAACTTGGCATGCTCGAAGATTAAAGATTGTCTTATCTGCCTAGATAAAGCTGTCTAGCTGCTGGAGGCGTTTTGATTTCTTACGAAATGTTCGATGCATTTCCAAGTTGACATGTACATGTACAGCTACTTACATGTATATAGTTGGTAGACCAAAAGTTGACCAAAAAAATTGAGTTTTTTTTATCCTGTATAAGGGTTTACCGAATCAATATCAAGCAGCACAATAACCATTTTAATATTACCATACAGTGGATTATATATTATTGTAAGATTCTATACTGCAACAATTTTAAGAATTAAACAAATGGGTCTCTTGAAGATATAAAATAATTTCAGAAAACATTACAAAAATGCATCCTGAATTATTACAGTTAGCTATTTCTTGACTAAATGCTTTGTTCTTGAATTATGTTTAAATTAATTAAAAGTCTGTAAATTTTATAGTAAATAAAGTTGGGTTTGTTAAATGGATATAATCTAACTATTTATAACTCTATAAACTAATTACTATCCAGGAACAGTTGATTATTTTCCCCACAAATGGTTTAATTGATTTGAAAGAATCGCATTTTCAAAACATATCTGCTAATTAACATACTGATATTTTGTTAATATGAAAATATTAAATGCAAATTGTCGTGTATCACCCTGTATATGAGTTATCACACACGATCCATTCTGAATTGTTTAATATACGAAATATACAAAAATACGCTTGGAAGAACATTTTGGTATTTACTGTGCTAGAAGAATTCAGGTGATTAAAATCTGCGATTAAATCTTATTACCGAATATCTTGCTGCATTTAACACAATTGTTAATTACATTCATGATTCCACTATACGAATAAATTGCATCTGGTGTCAAAGTCATTTCAATATAAATTATTTTTAACAGCAGGCGTTTAATATAATTCCAATATTTTGTTTCTGGTTTTTTATCTCGTTTAAACGCTTTATACAAGGAGCATTAATTATATTCATTTTCCTATTTGATGTAATTATTATTAGAGGGCGCTAGATATAGTGAATATGGACCAATTATAAAGAGCATTTTTGCATACAGAGCAGTAGTAATTATTACTGTGGGCTAATAGTTTATTCTTCAATTCACTTATCTTCATTTTCCACCTTCTACAATCTATAAATGGGTTTAATAACCGTAATATCTCTTGCTTTTATGGACTTGCTTGAGTATGCGCCATATTTTTTCGTATTAAATATGCTCTCATAGTTTTGAGCATAGAAAAAGTGAGGACTGAAAATAAAGATGATGTGCTACAATTCAATGTCGAACTTGTGTGAAAATTCAATATACAGACGTTGATACTTCATAATATCTACTTAATTCAGCTTAATGTCATTCATTTTCTCTTTCTCAAATGTAAATATTATAAAAAAGTTGTGCAACTGTAATATTTTATATGAAACTTTATATTAATAATAACTACAAGGTTTTAACCACAAATAATTTTTTATCAGGTCAGTACCTGTTTATTTTACTTTTCTTAATGTTTATGATTATTTTTTGTGATTGCTATAACATAAAGATGAGTTGCATATTATCATAATAAATACCAAAGGATACAAGTTAATACAAATGTTTTAATATGGTTTGTTTTATACATAGGTGACAGTAATATATTTATTATATTCTGAATACTAAATATACTTAATTGTGTACTTTTTCGACTACTGAAAATCAAGTATCATTTTCCTAGTATAATTAACTTACTGTAAAGTGCACATTACTTTGAAGTATACAAAAGTATACTGTAAAGTCATGCTAAGTTGTTCCAAGAAAGTGCACTTAGTATACATGAATATTTAGTAAATTTTAAAATTTTTGATGTGAGTATCTTTAACTTATCTTTAAGTATACGAAAGTATACTATAAAATCATACTAATTGTTCCAAGAAGGTGCACTTTTTTACATTCACGAATTTTTAGTAAAGTTTGAATTTGTTGATGGTTATGCAATCTTCATTTAAAGTGCTGCTAATCCCATGATAATATCCTTTAAAAATTAAGCATCTATCTGCCCTCTCACTTTGGATCAGTCCTGTAAGTGTGCAGTGTAAACAGTTTTCAATCCATCTTTCCAAGGCCCACTCAACTCCCAGCGTCTGGGCATGCAATTCTATGTGCTATGATATGATTCCGGAAGTCAATTTTATTCTTTCACGCTGTAAACCTTTGATGTTGCTCCTTGTTGGCATTTCAAGAGCAGCCACTTCACAATATTATTAAGCGTTTTCGAATGCCTTCAAAAGCTGTGGTAATATATATCATGACGTATAGACACATTTAGTAAGTGTGCATGCAGCGAATTCCCAGTTTGGCAATATCACTTGATTCATGTCAGCAGTTTCCATGCAGTAGTATTTGTACGAGAGTGGCGACACTCTTTGAAATGGAGCAATAATGGATTTGCCCCGTGTCAAATACCCGAGTCGAAGAGCGATTCATGAAATCGAAGTTACTTCTAATACGCTCGGGCTTATTTCTAAATTAATTTCTTGGCAACGAAAGTGTCCTTACAATTGCATTGAATTGCAACTAACTTTGCTTTTTTCTATACCGTGTCTACGCGTGGATTGGCAATTGTGGTCAAGGCTATAATAGCATGATTGCAGCATTACATCGTAATCCACATGTCTGTATATGCTTACTATAGAGAATAATGTTATTAGCTTTTACACTAAAGAAGATATAAAATATATATAAAAAACTTGAAATTGCTATAGAAGTTAAAATGTTATTTTTTTATTCATGTTTTTTTTTTTTTTATTTATGATTTCAAATAGAAGTTTAAAATTTGTCATGATGAAAACACAGTTACTTCTATAGATTTTTATGAACGATGTAAAATGAAACAAGTTTTTTAGTTTCATAGTAGATGTAACATAAATTTTGCAAATGGTAACCCAAAGAGATACTGTAATAAAAATTTGGTGTGCAGAGACCAAACTAAAAGGTCGTATGAAGGTTTTATGGTCATTTACGTATTATGTCTGAATCCAGTAAAGTAGTCTGCAATGTCGTTGTTAACTTGAAATCGGTTTTAAGGTGTTATTTTATTTTACTTTATTGAGCTATTTTATTCTGCTTGATTTCCAATTCGATGATATACTTTTCTGTCAATTTTGACACTTGAACTTATTAGCAGTAAAATCTAATTAAGTTAGACCTATATAGTTGAAAAACTATTAGCTTAAAACGAGTATTGCATTTATTTAAAACCAAAAATTAAGTCATAAAAATTGGCTCCGATCGTATAATGTCGATTTATATTAAGCGAAGTAGGAGCTTGTCATATTTGGCAAATTTTATGGCAATAACCATTGTTTTAGCTTGCTTATATTTAAATGATGAATCATCCATTAATCGAAGTCTAATTGAGCTATATACCAACATATCGCTCAATTTATCATCCTCGAGGTTTTCAAAATTGACGTCGAGATAAATTGCAAAACTGGAGTCATTGTGGGATTTTCCCTGATTGCCATGGTCGCAAAAATCCAATGTAGTAGACTGCCGCTGTGAGGAGCATTTTTATTATGTTATGTTTGTATTCATTATTCCGAATGAGATTTATTTCTCTTATTCGTCCTCATACGGATATTCATATAGTGCAATTCCGGGGTATTTTTTTTTCTGTTGATATATACAAAACCATGAATATATTTTCCCGTTGACTTCTGACATTAAATTTATCACTGACCTTATCCTCGTCGTGTAGGCAACCACATCTCACCACTATAATTGATGTGCCATATACTTGACTGGAAAGGCTATTTGGTTTCAGCCAATGGGTATCTGCACCACGATTTAGGCTTAGATTAAGCTAGACTAAAAAAAATGGGTTGTTGACGATCATCAGTGCGTGACGTTATGAATTCTTCTGCGCAATGCAGTCACATCATCATAGTAGGAAATAATTTTGCGTGGACCATTAAGGATGGACAAATTGGATCAATTTTCATCCATCGTAATACTTGCCTTCGACGTTTGCAAGCATTTACACTTGAATTCCATTTCATTGGCAAATGATCTTTATTACATTTTATCGTGTGTCCTAATTAGGCTATTAGGTATGAATATTTCAGTAAAGTATGCCAAAGCGTAGCATCAAAGAAAGGTGAATGTCTAGGTCGTTCCACTTAAATCAAGCAATTGTTCTTGCTATTTATAATGTTCTATTAAAAATGACAACTGCAATTCCCGAAACTGGTAATATAGAACTCCAGTTCGTTATAATGGATGAGATATTTGCTGAACATGTAAATTGGGACATATTTTTTGCTTTAGTAACTGGTTAGGTTTTAGTGATTCAAGAAAGGCCTGAAGTACTGTTCGTAATAGGTTTTTAGAACATTTTCTTTTAGTACGTACATTTACGTTGTTATTTTATTTGATTTAATAAATAATCTGACCATGGTGCAACTGGAAGTTAAAATAGATGTACGTGTACATGTAGATGGCTATGACAATTGAAAAATGATAAGCAATAATGTTGTTTGAGTACAATCTAGAAGTAAATAATCTTTTTGTGACGTTGAAGTTTTATACTGTTTTCAAAATTTATAATAGGTTCATAGTTTGTAAAAATGCCACAAATATTTACCAAAAACAGCAGTCAATTATTATTTATTGAGTCAAATATAAAACGTGCAGATTCATTCATATTTATCTGTAAAAAATAATCGTTTCTCACAATATTTATTTCCCTAAAATAACATTCCAAAACTAATTTCACTTAAATGTGTCGACATTTCCTATATTTATGTACACATGCAAAAGTAGCAATTACTGTTTTAGTAAGTCATTGAAATGATCTTCAAGTCTTCTTTCATATTTATTTGCAAAAAAGGCAAATTCTCACAATCTCTGTTTAAGGAGAAACTGAACTGCATGTTTTGCTATGGGGAAATTTTAAAACATTCTTTTAAAAAAACTACTTGTTATAATACAAAAATA
>JAQGCC010001488.1:0-23444 GCA_034698905.1 Xestoiulus laeticollis | reverse complement strand
CCTTAATTCACTTAATGCAAAAATCAGTTTCTATCCTCTTTAAATCTGGTGAGGTCACGCATTGTCTGGTTTTCATTTATAGTGTAAGTTATGACATTTGAAACGATAAAAATGCCCTTTATCATTTCGGAAGAGCTCGTGATTGGTCGAGGCTGACTTACGTCATTGTTGCGCGGGAAAATCGCTCGGCGCTTCTTACCCCTATAGTGCTAAGTTGGGTGTCTTTCGGTTAAATCCAAGTTAATTGGCGGTTAATGACAGACAATTCTCCGTGTGACACTGCTCCAGTCAGTCGCGCAAAAATCACTCCGCGCAATAGCAGCGACTCTAATGAAGGTGTTAATCCAATTATGCTTTAAGTGGTGCCAATAAATCCTGACAGGAGCCCAACAGCATCCAGATCGATTTCGGTCACCGTCAAACGAGAAATACGCAGCAGCAGGGCGAGACGACCATTGCAAGAAGTGGAGGCAAAAATTCGCATATTTGACAGGGAAAAATGACCCCTATAGAGCAACCTTATTTTGATAGCTATAAATCTTACAAGATAAAAAGAATTCAAGATTATCATGATCATGTAATGAGCACGTTTACCAAAAATTCAAAACTTTATACTTCCGGTTGGGTTATTATATACTTTGAGTAAAAATGGCAGGTATGGGTCAAACCCGATGCTGACGACTTTGTGTTTTGACGTGGCTGAAATTTTACACTTCAGCAATTATTCTGAATTTGTGCTCAAGTCTATGATTTAACCTGGCTGAAATTTAAAAGCTGATTGCCTCAGTCAAATCATAACGGCGCTTCACATCATATATCACGTGTTCAGTGGTCATATCGTAACGGCGCTTCATATAAACTCCACCCACATTTTGGATTGCCTCCACTTATATTTCTGCTTTGCAAGAATCTACAAGGTGTATTTATACATTTTTAAATTTAGCGATGCACCATTTTATTCACATGCTCACCATGCAGGATTCATACCATAAAATTTGCAAGCTTACATTTCGTCTTAATCAAGACAGAATCCGTGACCTGAGGCAGCGACTATTTTTAGCTACTTTCACTCATGCCAAGTCTCAAGGAATCCAGAGCCTCAATCCAAACCAACGCATTTTCACATCAAATTCTTGGAGATATGCATGTAACTCGAGAATTTCAAATGCAAAAGCAGTCGTCTTCAATCCGTTCTACAAATTAGCCAACTGAATAGGTCGTTACCATGGTGATACTTCTACCATCATTTGACTTTGAGGATTTGGTTTCCTCCCACCATCCCATTCCACTAATTCCATTTTCTGTTTAATGAAAATGCAATTTGAAAGCGAAGCGAGAGGCGATCCCCTACAACCAAAGTAACGAAATTTTGCGACAAAAGCCGCAGAACTGAAGGAGGAAAAGGAGGAGGACAAGGAATGAGGGGGTTGCAATTCGTCGCACTTTTGTCAGGGTGGGGAAGACACGTTGCAAAGTGTCAAGAACCACACAAAAAAAAGCAGCAGCAGCAGCAGTAGCATCAGACTGGCGAATGGCATCGGTGGTTGGGTATATCACGTGGTGGAGTGCTATTTCGCAAAGAAAAAGCGAGGCACTCGAGCACCCCCATTGTTCCCCCCAGTTGGTCCCCCTTCGGGAAAGGCTAACCAAAAACCCGGAGCAACTCGGTACTTTAATTATGAATGCCGCTGTAACCATGGCAACGGATCTGAGTAAACACCGAGCTGCAGTCTTACCACAGAGAGGAGAAACATGGAGGAGAGAGATAGGGCCTCTTGTGCACATCCAGCACTGGTCATCCAACCCAGAATGGAGTAAAAAAGCCTTCCCCCCCCCCTACCCCCCCTCCCCCCCCACACACACAATCCTCCCAGACATGAGTCACTTGTATATGCGTGGAGGGAGGGATAACACGCAGGTGGGGTGTTTTGAGAAACAACGAAAAAGAAAAAGGGGTGGGAGGGGGTGAAAGGTTGTGGGGGGGTCGAGTCCACCACGGTTGTAACACGGCTGGAATGAAATAATGAAAAGAGTACACACTGTGTAGCGTATAATGTGCGAGCAAACATTGCACTTGGTGCAACGGGAATATCGAGAGGAGTATTGTCTCTGCCCTGGGGGGGATTTCCCCTCCCTCTTGTTTCGTGTTTGGGAGTTCTTCCCTAGTTTAAATTCTCTTCCGAAGATCCTCCCTTCTCCAAATGCATTTAAGAATAACATGAATCGAATACAAACGTGGTGTTCTAACAGTGGCCCGCGGGCCATTGCTGGCCCACTGAGCCTACTGCGATGGCCCACCGCCACGAAGCTAAAAAAAAACATGATGGTCTCATTAAGAAAACTAATGAGATTATTGCATCTGCTAATGAGACTAGCAATGGGACCAAATGAGAACCCAATATATATCAATGGCATGAGTCCCTAATCAAAACGATTTTATGGGAAAATTGTGAGATCCCACTGTAATAAGGATATAAGACTTACATTTTTAATTGGGATACATGTAATCTCATTAGCGATGGGCATGAAAACATGTATTAAAACAAAGATTTTTTTTTTCACTATAGGGTCACCAGAAAAAGCATTTTTTATAATTGCATATTTGCAATTTATAATTGTATATTGTAATGGCCTGGGTCTTCCTAAAAATCGCCTTAGCTGCGTCAGAGGCATGCAGCAAGTATTATTATAATGTAGGACTACCCGAGTTGGTAAAAGCGCCGTTCATCAACTTTGACCTTTTCCAAGGGACTATAAGTAACATTTTACCCATTCGACTCTTGCCAAGAACCTAAGTGCCCTTTGACTCATTTTAAACCTTTATATGGCCCTCTCTCTCTCTGGCATACAAGATCCCTTGGGCTTTGCTTGTTTAGTTTATGTTAGCTCTGTTCCCTGGGGTGAAAACTTCACTATGGGCTCGAAATGTCAACATGAAAGTTAGAAATGGCAAAACCGTTAACTACTTAAGACTAGTAGGAACAGTAAGCTACATGTATTTCCTAAAGCTGCTTGCGTTTAACTGGCGATTTAATTGGTTGTGGATGAATGCAGTAAAATAGGAAACAAATTATTGGACAAGTCGCGTTTTTATCTTCTCACTTGTTGATTAGTAGAATATCGATTAATCTGCCATTAAATGTTTTTTGTGGGAGGCTCCGGTCTTTCTTTTTTTTACGCGTAGACTTATAAATTCCTAATGATCACCGCCTTCGTACGCAGTTTTAATGCTGGTTTAATAGCATTGTCATTAAAGGCCGATTTCAATGTATTTCATGCTCTCCTTGCATCGTCTTTGAATCATCAGGAGACCATTGTTCCCATGACTTCTTCGCTCATAGCAATGGTATTTCTGACTTCAAATTGGACAACCCCTGTGTTCAATTTCAAGAAGTACATGTACATATATATTTACTGAATTCAATATGTAGCCATTCATATTTGGTACGTGGCATTCCTCGAATTTTTATAACATTTTTGTGTAACTATAACTATTGTACAATAGCCTTTATTAAAAATATTGTTACTAATCCCATGCCAGAAATATTCAATATTTTATGGCAGAAATAAGAAAAATCATATATCTATACATGTATGTGTCATAAAAGTTTGGAAAAAAGTTGAAAATTTACCATCTAAATACTACTTATTAATGGAAAGATTTGCATTCCTCAACGTATAGAGCAGATCTTTTTAGGCAAAACATATTTTTTCATTATACATCTGTACTTCCATAAGAAACCGTTAAATTTTGGTACTTTTCTTTGCAGTGTGCCCATAGATTAAAAAAAAGTAGGTTTTATCAATTCATGATTTCTAAAATATACTTTTTAAAATAAAAAAAAACGTTCAAAATAATACAGTCGGATCTCGATATAACGAACGCAAACATTCGTTCAATATACTGAGAGGTCTGTTTTGACAAATTGTTTTCGCTCCTAGGTGGCTTACATGGTTTTATATGACACTTTTTACCAACTGAAATGATAATTTTTTGACCCAACAGCACTTATGTCTTCTATTGAACACCAGAAATACATTTTTTACCAAATGCTGGAGAGAGTTTAAACACAAACTACTTGCGTTATTTTGTCGTAGTATTTTGAGTACTCCTTAAATAAACATTCCAATATGTTTTAGGATATTACCTTTTAAAACTAATTCCTTAAAATCAATTAAAATATGAATCTTATGACACAACAGAATGTTCTTCATCTTGACCTACATCATCGAATTGGTGTTCGTTATAAACAATCATTTATTATAGTGGGATAGTGAAGGGACCACCCCAGCCGTTCGTTATATCGAGCGGTTCGTCATACCGAGAGGCTAATCTAGGTGGTGATCACATGCAGCGTATTGCACGTGCACGAGGCGAGTCCAAGCAAATTAATGCCTAATGCCACAAAGTCGCCATATCACCACATCACCATCTGATGCAAAATTATCAACATCATGGATATTCTCGAAAGGGTATTCCCGTTCAATCAGCACGAATTAAACATGGAGTTTGTTTACGCGCCATGTTTCCACTATAGATTAGAGACGTGCGACAAGGTGCGCCTGCGCAGCTTGCATGAGCCAGAATCGCCTTCATAAATTTATTCATTATTTCTCGACTAGTTAGTTATATAGCTCGTAATCTCGCCACCGAGAACATAAGGCGAGAGCGCCGGCCTCGCCATGATTACGCTTTTATGCCACACATTTATAACAATTAAATGAAATTGAATTTTTGCCACAAAAACATGTCGAAAAGCTGTTCTCGTCCAAGCAAAGACTTAGAACGCCCTATAGTCGAAATTTCCAGAAAACGCACTTAAAAGATAAAAATGATGATACGGGACGAAGGTGGGCTATAAGGTGCAACCCCCTTCTTATGTGGGGGGGTATAGGGATCACAGTCATAATCATGGGGGGAGAAAAAGAGAGGGTATTAATAGCGCCATCTCGCGTTGCTATTTTCATTAAGGAGAAAGTGGTCGTTAAAAGTCAGAGAGGAAAAATGCGCACAAGTCAGTGAATCAGAAGAAAAGTTAAGAGGGCGAGGTGAAGGGGTGTTATGGGTGGGGGGAGCACACACCCACTGGTCTGGAAATAAGGGGAGGGTGGGGGTTAGGCCAAGACGTGGGAGGTGCCTAGGCTGGCGGAAGTAAGGGAGTGGACAGGGAGGAAATAAAAGAGGAAGTGAGACAAGAGAGAATGCCTGAATGACATTTTATCAGCTAAGGGGGGGGGGTGGGGGATAATATTGTAAGAAATAGTTGAAGCATCGTCCAAGAAGTGCATTTAGGGGTGGGGGTGGGGGAGCTCTAGGATGAATGGGGGAGTGGGAGGGAAATAAAATGGAGGAAATATATGGGATAAGGAAAAGGTGGGGGGATAATAAAGGAAAAAGGGGGGGAATAGCCGGAATTTCTGCATGCTCCATTACTTTTTCATTGAAAGATCTTAAAAGTGGGGGTGGGCACTATACGGTCAACTAGAAATTAGAGCAGAAAAATATCAAGTACATATTCGCTACGTGGGGAATTCCAATTACTCGACCGCTAGGTGGGCCCGCAACATTGAGCATGGTCATAGATGGACGCTTTCATGAAAACCTTACATCACGAAATATTTACTGTCATTTGCACTAACTAGAAAGTGAGGGTTTTTCTTCACGGTTTGATGCATTTGCTAAATACGAAAAATGTTGTTAGAGTAATGTCCAATTTGAAAGTGCCGCCCATTGAAACTGGGAAATTCCCTGCATGCAGCGTAACGATTCTTTATGTGATTCAGTCCCTGGCTGTTTGCCAGCTTACAGGCGTCGGTATCATGTTTTAGATATCACGTGAGAGTGAGTGACAATGAGGGTAGCAAAAAAAAATAATCTTGCCAAGTGTTAGGTTCGAAAAAAAGCACAGTGCTGCTGAAATTCACAGGTACATTTCTGAGGTTTATGGGTCACAATGTGTTGGCGATATATACGATACTGAAAATGTGTCGATGTCAATAATGACACCTTATATTTTGGCTATAATAAGACATTCCTGTACTGTGAAGAGCTTAATATTGGAATTTAAACCTCTGATGACCACAGTGAATTCTATATTACCCCTAAAAGTTCAAAATCTTAAATTTTGATTACAATAGTTAAGCTTTCTTTGAAATTTCAGGTAAACGTCAGAAATACAGTACATATTAGTTTTTTTTATATCCTATTCTGCTATATTTGGATAAAAAATCAAGCTATTTGGAAATACTGATGATAATGATGATGAGCCTACATGCAGGTAACTCACATGTTCATTCTGTAAAAATTAATCCTATTTTTCATATATTTTACGACATGATTTTAATGTTTACCTGTTTCATATGTTTGTGCCATGGATACATGTACATTATATCATAAGTTCATTGATAATAGTTGTGTTCACGATGAGAAACTTTCAGCTTTTTCAGCCAAATTACGCTAAGTTGGCAGATACGGAGGCTGAGAAGAGCCACTTTCTTGTTTGACCGATTCATAACGACATGTCTGCCATTACAACATGCTTATTGGCGCCAAAATACAGAATATCACAAGCTCGGCCAGCCCACTCAGGCCAAGCTTCGTCAACTAAGCAAAACCCAAGTGTCTCCTCCTTGAGAGTACCTATTGATAGTTTATTTTACACTTAATGTATTCAAATACAGTAAAACCTGCTAAAGGTGACCATCCAAAAATTGGCGAAATTCGGTCACTGTATACAGGTTGTCACTATACAGAGAATTTTTAAGAAGGAAAACATTCATGTACATGTATGCATTGCTAAAACCAATATATGAAAAGTGGTCGCTATGTAGAGGTGGTCATCCTTAGATACAAATATAACTGATTTATGTTTAAAATTAACGTGGGGTCAAATAGGCCCTAGGTGATCATCGGGGTTTTCAAAAACGTGGTGGTCATCAAAATGTTAAGAACAGGTTTGCACCATAGCAAACCAAAAAAGTAGGCCTATTTGTGAATGGCCCCTGTGCTCTACTTTAATAAGTAAAAGAGAGAGAGAGAGAAACGTGGTCGTGTATACATATTCGAAATGGGCGGCGCACATTTTAAAAGTTCCGAGGGGAAGAACTGCTACATTGGGTCTCCATGGCAACGTTAGGAAACGTCCCCACAACAAAGCCCCAAATGCTAGCTTTACACAATAACACTACAAAGGCCAGTTGCTAGGAGAATTCAACCGCGGGGACCTACATTATTCAGTGTTTACAAAGGACCCCCCTCCTCCTTTTTCCTTCCACCCCCCTTCACTACACTGCATCCCCCATCCACTTCCCTTCCTCCCATTCCCTCCCCATCCTCGCCGCCATTTCCTAGACTACAGCCACTGAATCTCCCCTGACTCTCCGAATCCGCTCGCTGATCGCAACTACTACTTAACAACTTAAAACACATCGCTGCGTGCAACAAAAAAAAAAAATTCTGAATTTCAGAGCTGAAAAAAAATGCTAGAATACTATAATCCTCTTCTAAATCCGCGTTGTAGTCGAACGAAAATGCAGTGACCGCACTTGCAGTCGTTATCAATTATTCAACGAAAAGCGGAAACACGTGCTTCAACAGTGTTAAATCTCGAGGGGTTCTAATGGTGCAGCACCATCTGGTGACCACCTCACGCAACTTGAAACATTGACGTTGTCACGTGACTTCCGGGGAGTGGATGTTGCATTTCCATTCAAGAGTGATCGAATAGGTCGTGCTTTAGCGTTACGCCATTTAGACTCACGGGTCTCAAGTTTGTGTATAAGCCCTGATGCGATCTCATTGTATGAGACCCTATTGTTTATGAGATTATGGAATATCTCATTGTTATCCCAAATTGAAAATTAGAAATTTTGTTGCATATAAGGTCTTATTGGAGTGAGATCTCATAACACGCGATAACATTGCTTGTCATATTAATCTCGCAAGCATATTTCACTATAGACAAGGTCCACTATAGCGCAGCGCCGTCTGTGCCAGTTAATGGAAACATTATATAAGGTCCCCACAGGTGGCGCTAGTGTGCTTGACATGCGCTGTAGTGCAGCATGGACCATGTCTATTCTCATAGATTTTCTCTATGATATTTTTTGATATTTCTCAATTGGGAGGCCCGGTTCACAATGACGATTTTGGTGCGGCTGCGGTAAGACTGCAATGAGTATGGATAGATGTGCACGTATGTATTGTGCCGAGTCATGGTCATGTGATCTTGGTCACGTCCACTCCGCCATGGGTAGGCCTAAACAAGCTTTCTCATACTTAATCACATATGATCATGATCCAGCAAAATACATAGCTCTAGCCACACAATGAAGCCGTTCAAAAACTGCTCGTGTGAACCAGCTCTTATGGAATTTGCTTTAAAAAAGAGATGGCTTGATCGAATAATAAACAAAATATGAATGCTCATTGTTCTATAATTCAATTGTTATCCTAATTCTGATAGGGTTTATGCTTATTCTGCTAGCTACTGTGAATTTGTATTGCGATTCATTTTGCAATTTATCATTTACATGGATCCCAGACATGGAAAGGCTGTATGATATACATGTATGTATTTCTCGTTTGTGAAACCTACTATACAAACTCTAAAGCTGGTTAAGATGTAACCCATAAACGTAAAGAGAATTCCCAATTAAAAAATTGTTTAAGGTGAATTGAAATAATCCATATTTTGATTTTCAATCATATACAAATTTCGCCCCTTAAGTTAGGCAATCACTGCTAGCATAGGTGTGTATAGGAGAATTTTGTAAGAATTTGCGTCTGAAGTTAGGCAATCACTGCTAACTTAGGTGTGTATAGGAGAGTTTTGCAAAAATTTGCCCCTGAAGTTAGGCAATCACTGCTAGCTTAGGTGTGTATAGGAGAATTTTTCAAGAATTTGCCCCTGAAGTTTGGCAATCGCTGCTAGCTTAGATGTTTATAGGAGAATCTTGTAGCAATTAACCCATCTGTAAACATTGAAATGCAGAGCTGTTTCCATAGAGCTCTAAACTTATTTGACGCCCAACAATTTCAACTTTTTGCTGTGGTTCAAAGGCTTCTTAATTTCTGATTAAGTTTAACGGAGCACGGCGCAACCTGACATAAGGGCCGACTAGGGGAAATGTCAACGTATACGAATAGGAAAAGGGGTGCAGCGGGTGTCACTTCGTGTGCGGTTTTCCCTTACGAATCCATGCAAATAAGCATCTTGCCCAGAATGAAAGCAAATTGCAATGCAACGCCCCTGCAGCGTCATTAATACCCACCCCCTCCACCCTTCGAAAAGAAACACAGACTGCGTCGTATATGCAATCATTTAACATAAAAGCAATTAAACGCAGAAAAGGCCATTAGCACTCGAAACAGCGCAAAATGTTCAGCGGCTACCATGTTCAACGCAAATTCTTAGCAGGTTCACTTCGCGCCACATGTTACAACTAAAACCGTACATGTACAAAGGGGACAACGGGTGAAAAAGTAAACAAATTTTAAAGAGGACGTAGCACCACAAATTCTACATCTGAATAACAGTATAGAAATACACCATTGTGGTGATCAGAATCCCGTGTTGCCCCTGACGCAGGGCAATCAATGCTAGCTTCGGTGTGTGTATGAATAAATCGTCATTTTACCATGTTACCATACTTGGGATTTTCCCTGCTTGAGCTATTGAGTTGTAAGATTTTTCGAATAAGTCAGTCATGGCATACAAGTCTAAATATAAAGACTTACTAAGCCTGTAATTCGTTACTGTTTAAATAAAGCAAATTTGCAACATGTATGCTTCCTGATGGTGAGCAATCACTGCTAGCTTCGGTGTATGAAGAAAGTCACCATTTTATACCGTCAAGTCAAGTCAAATTAACATATTGCTTTGGATTTGCTATTTTTGCCATCTAGCAAGTTAGGAATACTTTACAAGACTAGTTAACAATAATTATCTTCGTACGTTTGTAATTAGTCTTAAATCTTAAGATACATTAAAAATATCTTAATCTTATTCTTAGTCAACAATCTTTATTTATATCTTAGTCATATTCTTTTTTATTCAATTATAGCTGTAACAGCAACGTGTATTTATTGAAAAATGATTGTGAAAATAAAGTTGACTTATTCTTAAATGAGCCAACATCTTACACGGTCATGTGGAACTAGTAAAAGTTGGAATATGTATCAAAAACAGTTGCACTTCTAAACTTTTTTTCACTTAGACTTTAATGACGACCTTCCAAGATAGCGAATTGAATAGTAGCTTTAAATTGGTGCTGGGATACCGAAAATATCTATTGCAACGTCATATAACTTTGTAAAATGTGGCTTCCCACTTGACCAAATCTGATGAATTTTGCCGAAGGTTGATTATAGTGGCCGAATTTGTTGCTCCATAAATTTTAAAAATAAGACTAGGACACTGACTTTTTAGTGCATAAATTCTTAGCCAAAAATGTTAAGCCTTAAAATAAGAGATTGGAAAAACATGTCATACCCAATGCAGCCAAAAGATGAATGCTGCCCCATGTCATACAATCATCCTGCTTTTGAATTTCTTCAATTATAGCAACTTAACTGAGCGTTTTCTAATAAGTAAGAAATGATTTACAAGACTTAATGATAAACATTATCCTCTCGGTAATACTGACTTGTCATTCGTCACAATTAAAAAAATAAACCAGCAAAAAATGCAACAAAATCTCCCTCGTATTGAAAATGGCTTATTTGCTTAACTTATTTGTGTAATTTCTAAAGCGGGAATTATCTTTAGCATTGTCTATGCGAGTCTAACGATCCACTAATATGTACAAACAAAGCTGTCGTATAATGAAGCTGCAAAAAAACTGAATTTTATGGGATACAACATCATCTTTTCGCGGCTCTGTGTATTGTAAAAATAATTTTTAACAAGTTTGCTTCCTGTTTGAACGTCGTCTGTTGTATTAACCCCTCCCCCTTGCATTAGTACATGTTATGTAGAAATATTTAACAGAAAATCAATATACAAAACGTGTGTCGCCATTCACACGCGTCCAGTAGGGGCTTTTAATTTCGGGTCTTAATGGATAGGGGAGGATCATGGTATCGTGGGGCGAATTGCTAGTTTGCGAAGTATAGCATTTGCAGAAATCGCAATAAGGCTAACGAGAAAAAACATTAATTTAGTAGATCTCATAAGCGAGTCCGGCTGTGAACCTTTAGGCGAAAATCATAAGAGAAACGAGTACATGGGAGAGGGGAGAAGGGCCAAATGCGTCGCTTCACCATGAGGCCTGGGGCAGATTGCATTGGTGAGGGCATGTTCCGAAATATTTTCATTATCGTTATAGCCTCGTGGCTCCATATACAGTGAAATTCGCTTATTACGATCTGCAAGGGACTTAAAAAATCAGATCGTCATATCCGAACTTCGTTGTATCCGGATTTATCAAAAACAAAAAAGTACATATAAAAATAAGTTTACGTTTTGAGTGAAAAAAAAGGTACAGAATAGTAATTAATTAAGCAGTTTAGCACAGGTGAATTTGCTGGAATTTAGAGAGAAATTTAAACTTTTTTTTTATCAAAAAAACTGAAAGCGTTTATTTAAAACTGGAAAATGAAATGTATAAATCTTTGTATACCAATATCGAAAAAAAAAAACAATTATTCAAGAAATAAAGATAAATTTTAAAGTTCTAAATTTTGAAATTTATACAAATATCAGCAGTGAAATTAATTAATATAATTATTAAATTTGACTTAAATTTATTGCAAAAATAAGAACATTTTTAGCTTTTTGAAAGTTAATATTTCGTTAGTAAAATAAAACAATTAGATTTCAGATTAAAATACAACAACTTTACAAAATTACAATTTAAATTTTAGAAAAACGAAATTCTAGAGAAAAATGAGGCTATGTACAGGGTGTTAACAAAATAATGTAAACATTTCTTACAGCTCACACTAATTTCATAATAGTGTACCCTTAATCTTTGTAATTAGAATAGGCACTTATACATAGTTATACATTTTCTAAACACATTGAAGTAAGACATTTCCTTCCATAACATTTAAGTGTACCATATATAAGCTATAGATGAAAGTACCATTGAGTTTGGCGTACATGTGCAATTCCACAGAATAATTTAATGAGTTTACCTGTATTCAAAAGTACGCTCTAAGATATTGAAATTTCCGAATACAGTTAATTGAAACTTTTTAGATTGGCTCAAATAGTTTCAGCTAGCACATATGGAGGGCAAAAGTAGGTTGGTGAGAATAATTTAGATCCAGATTAGAACGATGGCAAAATCCTAGATTGGCACCGTGAATTTACAATGCCAGCAACCTGCTTCGAGGATTAAATCTTGAATATTCATCAGGGAATAAATGAATTTTCGTGACTATAGCTCTCTTTAATTTGCCAAACATTGACGAATTTGTCGGTGACAACACGCATTAATTTAAAAACTTGCTCTCCCATGTATTTTTAAATTAACGGGGAAATTGTATTTCCGAACGAGCATATGTTTGCAATTAACACCAACGTGAATATATATATCGTGTGCAGCTTCGTTCCCCATGCACAAGAGCCCGACGTTAATTAAAGAAAGTGAAAAGGGCCTCTTTTTTTTCTGTGCAAAATAATGACAAGTAGGCCTATGCTAAGTAATTGTTTAAGAGTACTCAATTTCTGAAACAATGAATGTCTAATCACCAACATTTTGATGAGAGAGGTACCCAGGGTGTTTATTTTTCTTGTATAATTCCACCAATCCATTAAAAATTAATATATTTATATTTATACCATAGGCTGCAGTTTATAGTTATACAATAATGCTTTCTTCAACAGGGTACCCAAATGCAAAAATTCTGTATTTTAGATGATGTAGAGTGTGCATAAGCCCTAACTGATGTAATGCCCCACTCCAAGTTGCCCTTACTTAGTTTCCCTTAGTAAAGTCAATATTCAATAAAATATTCTTAAATCTGACTTAGCAAAAGTATCAAAATCCTCATCAATTTTACAATCAATATTCATAGAAAAATATTTTATTTATTTTTTTACTGCTAACCAGTTAATTCATTGGAATTGGACGATTTCCTGGTTGTAACAATAGCTATCTAAATAACTGCATGTGGCTTATAAATATTATTTTTCAATTGGTTTTCTGATAATTCCAGTTTGCGGTATACCCGTAGCTTCCTTAGAAATATAATGGTTACCTGGGAAACGTGAAACTTTCTTATCTAGGAAAACTAGAACCAAATAAGACAACATGTTCAATAATATGGAAGAAAAAAAAGTACTATGCATTTTCTAGAAAGGCTAGAAACCAATCGCAAAAAAAAAAAAAAAAATGCACGCAAAATATAGGCTTAGTTCATTTATTAAGTGACCAAACTGAAAAAAAAGCACCTGAAAGCATTTTAGGAATAGAAAAAAGGTAGAAGCCCTCCCCTTTGGGTTAAGGCACCCGATAAACGCTATGCAGACACGAAAGGAGGAGGTAAAAGTTAGAATTGCTACAAAAATGATCCTCGGAGGTCAACCTTTTGACCCCATCGTCATAGCAACTCTACAGGACGAAAGACAAACAAGCGCACCAATGACGCACTATGGAAAGTAGCCACTGAACGGACACATACATGTTGTAGGAAGGGATTTTCATAATGTGTCCATTAATTCCCATGCAACCAACAAGAAACCTCTGAAGTTGGGCAAAGTTAAAATTGGACGATGGACATCATGGAGAAAAAATGATAAATGTATATACACAACCT
This sequence comes from Xestoiulus laeticollis, assembly GCA_034698905.1. Lineage (NCBI taxonomy): Eukaryota > Metazoa > Arthropoda > Diplopoda > Julida > Julidae > Xestoiulus > Xestoiulus laeticollis. The sequence continues at coordinate 9,679 of JAQGCC010001488.1, read as the reverse complement.
CAAAAGTATTGCAGACATCCCTACAGAAAAAAATAATCAAAATTCAGTTTAGATCTAGAGAACTATCAAACAACTATTATACAATTAAACGAATTTTTTAAAAAATGTTAGTTTTGCAGATTAAATAAAACTGTAAAACTAACGTGCACCCGTGTATATTTCTATTTGCACACGAACCTGGCTGTTAATGGGTTGAATGTAACGCATCAAAGGCAAACTGAACAAACAAGATCGACAACAATGGATGAATGCACAATTCACGTGATATAAATGAATACGGACTCGGATGAGTTTAGGGATTGAAAAAACTTAAAAGGTTGCATGTACATGAATACAGTACGTGGGAGCTGTATAGAAATCCCTTGAAATAGGCAAACACTGATTACTTCAGTGTCACGAGTGACTGCCCTCAAAAAAGTCACTAAGGTGCTCTTAACAAATGTTAGTGTTGGAACAGAGCTTCTCAAAATAAAGAAAAAATAGGATTACATTTCAGAGTTTAAACTCCAAATATTTAGATATTCATAAATAGATCTACTTTGAAAAATGTGTTGTTGAGAGTCGGTTTGTAACATTCAAATTAAACAGAAACCCAGTAAAAGGGGGATAACAGCAAATATCAAAAGACATTTAGGTTGAAACAGGAGGGATGAAATAAACGATAAATCCAGGGCGTACAACACTATCATAAAACATTCGTCGAAGCAAACTTATCAGAGGTAATGCACTCGCCCCCTATTTCAATTACATACATACGCGCACAATGATAAAATATCGCCATGAGCCAGGTAGGCGGAACCAAAAAGCCCTAGCTTTTGACTACCCTAGAAACCCGCCTGGGGCTAAAACATTCGACTTTTCCCCAATATCGGGACACGCGACGTTGTGTTTGGTATGCTCCAGTTGACATATACATTACCAGGATACATGCAATTTTATACTTCACATACATATTTTTCAAAACATGTACGAGCTTTGCTATCTCAAATTTTATATTGTTTATAATTCAATATTATAATCAAATATATTGGGACCGAACCAAAAGTTTTGGAGGGATAGTGCTATTTGAGGGTTGTTCTATAAAATCGATCTATACCGACTGTGAGGGATCGCTATTTGCAGGTAGTGCGCTATATAGAGGGATGCAATTTACATCTATTTTTTAGTGTTATTTTTTTGGATATTTCAAACAGAAATATCATGAATATGCAGAGATATTGTTTATGATGTAGCATGAATTTTTTTAATGGTTTTTAAACACAGTCAAAAATCTCATTGTATTAAAACTGCATTGCTTGTGAAATTATAGAATAACCCAATTGTTATTCCAATTAAAAATTATAAATCTTGTCGAGTTGGTATATCATGTCATAGAATCTCATAGAATAAAATCTCTTTGCTCTCGGGATCCCATATTGCTTGTATCACACAATAAAAAATGTCATTGTATTAAAACTACATTGCTTATGAATTAATGGAACATCCCATTGTTATTCCAATTAAAAATTATAAATCTTGTAGAGTAGATTCTCATTAAAATGGTATCTCATAATAGACTCATGCCATAGTCTCATAGAATAAAATCCTTTTGATAATGGGGTCCCATTGCTTGTCTCACATAATGTACTCAAATTAGCATATTCCATACTTTCATTATTCTCATAGTTTTTCTCTATAAGACCACTTGAATTTTTTTTTAAGGGATAAAAATACATTATGCCGCTTCATCACCAAGGTTAATTTTCAAAATTGTGGGCACATAACATCCTATGCAGAGATACATGACTCAATGACCAGTGGCGCCATCTGTGCCTTTAGAACAACGGAAAAAAACTGTATAGCTTTTGAATTTTAGCTAAAAGTTTCGACCAACATTATCTATTCAACAATGAACGCATGCAACAGTTTTTGTTTACCTGGCTTTTCGATTTCAATGGCTTAAAAGGTAAAATGGGATTCAGGATCCAAAAGGTATACGTTGCCATTGTTATCACAGGGAGTAATAGCAGGCTGTCCATGTAGGCCACACTGGCGTGTGTAGGGGAAATACCTTTGTGAGGGAGGATAACAATTACGCCACGTGCCACGTCCCTAATAAAGGAGGGGGGGGACGTGCAATTATCTCAGGCAATTTTCTACGGTAGCTCTAATTGTGCTATAGGGTTCGGCCTCACCCCCATTGCATCTCCACGCCCCTTACCAGGTGGGTTTTCTCTGACCCCACCCAATGCAACGTACAAAAGGAAACGTTCAAAAATGACCTCTTGCTAGCTGACCATGCAACCGATGGTCATCTTAATAATTAATACGAGTGGCCATTTATTTGAAAATATTTTAGAAATCGATACAAAAAAATGCAAGACGTGCACGACATCGAGTTTGCCAAGCAACACTACATCAGCAATGGCACCTTCGTCATTTTTCAACTATAAAGGTGTCCATTGTGACGCTTTTTTTTTTCAATTGTTGCAGGAAATCCCACTGCGTTACGCCTGTTAATCAGACCCATGGGTCAAGTTAGACCTATCTATCCCCATAATGACCATAATAAAGCTGAAATAAAACTGATGACATTTTGCATTTGAAACTACGTCATCCAAAGAATAAAAAAACTGAATTTAATTAAAAGGATAATAATCGTTAATTAAATAATGATCAATACCCATTTGGAGCTATATAATTACACCGATTTCATACTACACAACACGATTCTTATGCTCATAGACTTTTGGGACACTATACAATGCTAGTATGATTTCCAAATTCTTGAAGAAGGCATCCTAAAATCCCCAATGTATAACATGTGTAATCGCAATAGCATTGGCCATCGTTGTGTCAACGGCATGTACGTCAACGACATGTGACAACCGTTCGTTATATCGAGCGTTCGTTGTACTGAGAGGTCTGTTTTTACACGTTTTTTCGCTCCTATAGGCGGCATTCATGGCTTTCTATAAAACCTAGCAGTTTTTGCCGACTGAAATAACACGTTTTTTGCCCTAACAGTAGTTCTGTTTTCAATAGAACACCAGAAATGCAATTTTTTTGCAAAATGATGGAAAGAGTCTGAATAAAGCTGCTTGAGGAATTTTATTGCAGTATTTTGAGTACTCCTTAAATATAAGTTAGAATGTTTTAAGATAATAACTTAAAACCAATCTTAAAAATCAATGAAGATATGAAACTTATAACACACGCAGAATGTTATATGCCTCTCACCTACGACATCGAATTTCTGTTAATTTTAAACAGTCATTCAGTATTAAGAAGTAGTGAAGGGGCACAACGTTCGTTATAATGAGAGGCTAGTACATGAGAGGTATAAGCAATTTGGTCGGGACCAGCCACTATGTATTCGTATGGTGTAATTCCATTGCTTCCATGTCATGCAGAATAATAGACATCCACATCTTGAACCTGGTTTCCTGTAACCCCCCCCCCCCTGAACCGATCAGCTGGTTGCCTCATCCGGCACGTGGCAGGCAAGGGGTTCAATCCCTTAACCCATCCGCACGTGGCCTGTCCCGTTAATCCCATGAAACCCCCCCTTAAAAATGCGGCTCCATTGTAACCTCACTCCATTAATCCGTGTCTGCACCCGTGCTTTCCACTTGAATAAATCCCCCTTTTTTTAAACAATAGGTTAAGCAGACCACAAATATTAAACCTGCACTCGAATGATTAAAATGCGTGCGTGTAGCGTGTAGTAACAACACATCCTAACCTCCTTTCCCTCCATCGTCCACCCCGTATCAAAAAGCCTAACCAGGTTGCACCAAATTGTCGTTATTATCCCAACCTTGTCGCTTCTACACAATGCCTTTCTTTCTCCCAGTTCAAAATGACGCAGGTGCGAGGATCAGAGCATTTTGTCAACTAATTTAGTTTAGAATGTTCACCTGGACTTTGATTACGAGTCAAACGCCGCCATTTGGCCCGTGGCATTGCGTGTTCGCAAAAATAATTGCGATTAATGAACAAACAATCTCATCTGTTGCTCAATGCAACATCCCTGAACCCTAATGACTCATTACCGCCATGACCAGTTGGTCCTAGTTTGGCTAGATGATAATCACCTTGATGATCATCTTACTTGTATGTGAACCGAACCCAACAGTTAAAAATCTGTTTTAAATTAAAAACACTATCTTTATACTGTATATAAATACAACTTTTGAGATCAATTAGACTCTGGGTGATCATTAGGGGGCTAATGACAGTGCATGATGTCTCTGCTTGAACTTTGACCACTGTATACTAGGTGACTCGTGTGACTGCTCCAGATATTGTCATCTACGAGTATTTTGCGATGTTTTTACATTTAATTTTGTCTAGTGCAGTTCAGTGTAACTGTTATTAATCCTCGCAGCTCGATTTTGATCCGAATTGATTGATTCCGGATTAGAAAAACCACAAATGTGATTTTAAGAGACGTTATACGACTTTACAGCTCATATATGAGAATAGTCATTGACCTGTTATTGACCACCTTGGCGGACGCCTGGGAAAATGCTAAATGCATGGAATTAGGTGTAACAGCAAACATCGACCTCGTTATGCGGCCATTCGTTATACGGCTTTTCCATATTTATGGACAACTTTTGATTTAAAACACATACACAATTTCATGTTCATATTCGCATATACTGTAGGATAACTTATACACTAAAGATTCCATATTTGGCATGGGTGTTCAATTTCTGAAATATCCATATAAATTATACACTACAAATTCCATATTTGGCATAGGTTTTCAATTTCTGAAATATCCATATGATTTCTGAAAGCTGTTGGTAGGGACCGCTTCCAGTTTTGGGAAATATGCCTATAGGGCTAGTTCCAGTGGTCACCCTGAGCCAGGTAATGGCCGGAGCCAAATGACATATCCGTGTGCCTTAAATAATTTTGTCCCTCCCTTTTGGCCCCATGTACAATTTTCGAGTACTTTGCCATTCTGATCAGTACAAAAAAGTCGATGCAAGTTGACTTGGATCGAAACATGTACTGGTACACTGTACATGTACAGGACATGTATAAGAACATCACGGCATCCCACATGCTTTTATCATCTTTGACATCTTCTTCGCCATCAGGAATATGCTGATGCCGTCTTTAGCGTATGAAGCAATTTTTTTCTTCTTGGCAGTGTGACAAGTTAGGGCATATTTGTCCCTAGTGGCTAAGTAAAAGATATTGTCGCTATAGGTTGGCTGAGGATGGGGGAATAAATGACGTTTCGGCATCGATGTTGTTCAGTTTCTTACATTTAAATACGATTGCCTCCATCGCCTTACCCATATTGCCAAAATGACATCACCGAGGTTTTCCCCCCTCTCCTTTTTCATTAAGGAAAAAGGGACAAGACACACGTGGGGGAAGAAGAGATGAAATGCAAACAATGTCCAGAATGGTCAATTTCCTGGCCAAGGTTATCCAAGGTTTAATATAAAGCAGAACGTTCGTTTGTGCCATGCTCCAGAGTGATTAATCTGGGATTAACTGGACTTTGACATCTGATTTTTATAGACGGACATTAACAGGCCTTGATACCTGTTCTGGTTTTGTTTTCGACATTGGAGTGCAAGGAACTCGAACGAGCTCGAGTTTCGAGTTCATTGTATCGAGCCCAAATCAGTTTTCACCCCAAGGATCAAACCAAAGTTGACCCAAGGGTCAAGTTAATCAAACCAATATACTGGGGCCTTAGCTTATAGAGAGGCCATGGCAAGGGTCTAAATGGGCGAAATTGCGCTTAAGCCCTTGCCCATGCATGCAATGTCAAAATTCTCAGAACTGCACTTTTACCTCCTGGGGGTATTTTTATTTTAAAAATCAATTAAGATGACCCTGATGAAACTTTCGTGTGAAGATAAATCTCCAAGTCTAAATTTAAAACCATCGAGTCTATCAATGGTCCAAAGTTTGTAAAATGTTGATTTTATAGCATCCATCAAAAAATTTGAGAAAAAAACCCGATTACAAGCCCATCAACAAACTGCGTATACGAGGACATGTTACAAGATATTAGCTCCATCCCCACAATTTCCCTATCTTTTAAAACCCAACTTTGAATAACTTCGACAAAGTATAAAGATAATTTTTTTTCTAACTGTCAGCACGAATCTTCGTCGAGTAAAAAGAAGGGATGGTTACATATTTAGGAGGGCATCGCACGGGGGGCATCCATTTTATCACTCCTAATTCTGATATGCTTGTCAGACTTCGTAATTAATGGGCTCCATAACGTGCTATCTTCATTAATTCCGCGAGAGGATGCGTTCAAAAAGAGGGTGTATTTGGAGGGGGTAAAGGGGTTGCTTTTCCGAGATAATTACGGATGTCTAGCTAATGCCGTGATTAATACCTTAAAAATTCGCGTGTTAATGCACATTCAGACAAAAGCGGCGATGACACTGTGTTATGGCGCTTCAGAAAAGATACCCTAGGACCTATTTAAAAAGCGATTCTTCTGCGTTCCTCCGCAAATTTAATAACTACCACCCTCCATCTATCTCTATTTAGAACATCTCTTAAAAACGATCTCCAAACCATCAAAGTCAAGTATTTTATTCATGAAGATTTCGATTATTACGCCGTTCCCTTAAGATATTAACCCTCGCTTTCTAAGTCTGCCTAGATGGTTTTAAATCCTGGGAAATTAACTTCGAAATGGGGGAAAAAAATGCACCTATAGTGACGTAAGGCAAAGGCATCAAATCCTTCAAAATGGCGGCGCCAACTCCAACGCGTTCCATTATTCATTGAAAAATTAATATTAACGAGTTTATGAAGTGATTCAAATTCGCGGAGGTGTATTCTATCAATATAGAAAAAAAAAATTATCCGCATATTAAACGAGACAAATTCCTGCAAGAATAGAAAAATCTATACCTAATATTTGAAAGATTTCATTAAATAGTTAAAACAAAGTGGTACAATGGGGATATTGTAAACACGTAACAAACACTCATCGTTTACGATTCCGTTTCAAAAACATACGCCTGCAGTCCATTTCAGCAGATATCAGGTTTGTTTCTTTGGCCTGCACCCAGTGCAAACAGGAAATGGGCGGAGCTATCTGTTAGTGAAACCCAGTGCACAGTGAAATGGTAAACCAAAGAAACAGAAATAAATACTATAAAAAGATGGCGACCCCCATTGAATTGGTTCAACCAATAGAGAGTGATCTTACAGATGAAGATACTATGAAGCAGACGATTCTGTGCTGCACTGACTTTACCATGAAAAATTTTCAGCGGCGCAGGTTTTTCCTGCCCTGGTTTGCATTGGATTTCTATTTCCTGTGCCAAATAAACAGAATCAGTGCAGTCAGTACAGCCAGTGCAGGCCAAAGAAACACATTTACCTGCTCAGTTGGAACTGAGTTGGAACCTATCATCTTCGATGCATTTTCAATATTCGAAAATGATGCCTTTTGGCAAAAGCGCCTTTATTGTTCACTGCCACCACACCTGTGCATGTCTGACAAATCAGACATTTCGGGGCGGAGGGGGTCGTGAAATACAGACGTTGGCAGACCTAGGGGGGGTTGTCAAAAAAAGTCAAAAAATCGAAGACGTCTTTAATGGATGTTCCCTTACGTCTTCGAAATGGAATCGAAACATATTTTCAAACGGAATCGTAAACGGGAGTGTTTTTACGTGTTGCCAATCATTTTATTGCCTCAAATGTAATTCCATAATAGTTTCTCAGCTACCTTAATTTTGGTAATTTTGTAGCTCTACAACTATAGATGTAAAATTTTTGCAGCTTTATGCAAGCGTTGAAAAAATATGAAAATATCCTAATAAAACACCCCTTGCATCTCAGCAATGGATTTAAGGGAAACACTAACCGCCTGCAGCGTGCCAGAAAATCCCAACCGCTATAGAAAGGGCTTGAAACATCGTTTCAGCACCATCTTCAAAGGGTCAACTTTTACATATCACTGCCATAGCTATTCCTTTTCCCAGACTCAATTTCGTCCCCACCCTGCCCTCGAGTTCTTGAAAGTCTTTCATGTTTTAACGACGTCATATAACTTTTAATACTTCTTTTACCCTAGCTCTCTCTCTCACGCTGTCCACCATCTTGAAAATTCTTCTGATTATTTCTCATAGTTTCTTGCCAATTTTTACGCTATTTTCACATTATCCTCACCATCTAGCCCCATTCCTTTGCTCTCCTGCTGCATTTTAACCCCTTCTTTTTCAACGCTATTGCCCATCCTCCTCCCCCTCCTCCTTCTTTTTCATAAATGCAGCTATATCGGCGTTGGCGCAAGAGATAAGCTATGAAAAGGGCCGAAGTTGCAAACCATGCCTGTGAATGGCATTCGTTAAATGTGAGGTGACAGAAGCTTAGGGTAGTAAGGGAACGGACCGAGGAGGAGGACCATAGTGGCCCTTTACTCTATAGCCCCCCCGGTTTTCCATTCTGCCGCGAGGCTGCTGTCAGTCATGGATACCTGACAGTTATATCGGGGGACCCATGCATACTTTTGGCGTTCACTTTTAGTGCATTGTATATAGGCTTAGGTCTCTTGTTCCATGTTTTCCTCTTTTACAGGGGTTTTCCCACTTGTTTCCAAACGCTGCCACTGCATAATTTAGTACACACTTAGACGCACATGTTCCGCTTACTTTTTGTTTCCCACACTAAATGTAAAGTGTGCACTGTATATGTACATGGATGGGGTCGGTCAGATATGGGGAATGGACATCCCCCCCCCCCCCCCATCAAAGAGGGGATAGCAAATGAATACATTTTGACGAAATTTAAGTTGAATTCACAAATTGGTCATGGGAGTTTTCATCTTTACCCTGCCACTTTTTTAAGCATTTAATTAACGTTATTCATTTTCAGCACCCCCTGGTGGCGAATGGACATTTAGCATTGCAATCCCAAATTGGCAGTGCATGTCCCTTTATCCATGCTTAATTCCAGTGTTTACTTGTCTTGAAATTTGATTATTTCTTGACATGTTCCTTGTTTATCTGTATCACAGTACATGATAGCGACTTATTTCCCACCGTGGTTGAATTGCCGATGCATTCATTTAATGCTGAATTAATGAAGTGTTGGCAATCCAAACAAACTTAATTTCACACATCGTTGTTTATGCCAACACCAATTATTCTTAAATACAGTTCGTTACAGACAGTTAAGATTCTCATTCGGCAACGTTAATTCGGTGATCAGGGTGTGCAGTAAATTTGCAGGAAAAAATTCAAGGATTTCATGGGCCCATCTTTTCAATTTTCAAGAACTCCCTTAATACATATTTTTCTAAAAAGCCAAACTCTATAGTGTACATTTCTCAAGTTATTTACATGTAAATAGCAGCCTTATAGATTTGTATTTTCCCTTATTGATGGATAGAATAAAACATGACCCCCCACAGGAAGAACAAGCTTAACATTTCATTATAGGACAGAAACCTTAATTATTTTAAAGGTAATATCATTATACATCCTGATGTAACATTATTTCTCATAACTTTTGTGCTTCAGTTCAGTTCCAAATTAAGGATTAAAATAAAATTATAAGCACCATAACCCAAAATGCCTTCTACGTTTTACAGGTAATTACCCCTTCCCCTACAAGGAAAAAATTATTTACGCCAATGAAATAAAAATGTATGAAATAAAACAACATTCCTGTAAAATATAGTACTTCT